>CM064881.1:17752388-17950944 GCA_003313485.2 Penstemon barbatus
AATGAAGAATTCCAATTTGATAACGATTTATGATAACAAATAAAGTTTAAACAATATTCATCCATTTACACCCACGACGATACACATCCCTTTCATATACACACCAATTTTTTAAAATAAAATACTCTTCCAGAAAAGAAGTATGAGGACAGCATTATTATTAGTTTATCCAAAAGTACAAAAACAATTGCTTTATTTTTTTTTAAATTGATCTACTAAAGCTCGGACCGAATAGGGTAGTACAGTAATTACTTTTAGTGGGATAAAAAAAAAAAAAATTTTACTTTTATAGCATTATTATTAGAATATTGGTGCATTTTTAGTCTCAAGATCCTCCATTGAAAAGCTTCACGAGTCACATTTCTTAATTTACTTCCTCTCTCTACAGATCAGCATGTACTCACATTGATTAAACATTCTCACTTCCTCATTTCCTCACACAAAGAAGCATTCCCAATCATCACCTCCGTTGTTTATTGTCTTCACGTGAGAATATATTTTATAGTATAGTTGTTGTGTGATTTATGATCTGTTATTGCATTACCGTTTGAGTTCATTTCGGCGATGTAAATTATGTTGATGCTTGATTTTGACCTAATTTATGATCGCCACTTCAATTATTCACTGTCCTAATTTGTATTTAACTTTTTTTTTATCATAATTTGAACGTTTAATGTTGAAGTGTTAAGGAACCAGTAAAATGTGGAAGCTGAAAATTGCTGAGGGATCGAGTCCGTGGTTGCGGTCGGTAAATGGTCATGTTGGGCGCCAAATTTGGGAATTTGATCCGAGTCTAGGGTCCCCTGAAGAGCTGGATGAGATCGAGAAGCTCCGTCAGCAATTTCACGATCTTAGGTTCGAGAAGAAACATTCCTCAGATCTTCTGATGAGACTTCAAGTTCAGTGAGCGTACATTTTTGTGCTTCATTCATCTGAGTTGTTTTGATATTTGATGCTGCTACTATTCGTGTCTTATTCACAAGTTCACTTTCTATTGGTGGACTTGGAATCAAACTTTTATTAGATGACTGAAGAAAAATGTGTTCAATATATTGGTTTTGTAATGTTGTTTTATCAACCTTAACAATGATAATCACGTTAATCCACTAAAACTAAAAGTTTCATATATAAGAGAATGACTTCTTAAATAGCAGTAGATCATTGGTTATGTTCTGTTGGCTATTTTTTTTTATTTTTTTTTGTTATCTATCACATGGATTCACATACATGTTTTTTTGACATCTCTGTGCAACATAATACAGTGAGTCATTAAATTTATCCTAAATTCGTTTGCATTTTAGTTTTCGAAGGAGAACCCAAGAAGTACGTACTTGCCTCAAGTAAAAGTGAAAGATATAGAAGACATTACAGAAGATATAGTAGCCAACACACTGAGGAGGGCTATCAGTTTCCATTCAACTCTGCAGGCTCATGATGGTCACTGGCCAGGAGACTATGGAGGCCCTATGTTTCTAATGCCTGGCCTGGTGAGTTTGGATTCTTTCCATGCTTTTTTATGCTCTATTTATATCATATATTTGAAAAAAGGATCATGAAAATAGATAAAGATCTTGTTCGCCTAGTTTAGGTTATTCAAGGTTAAAGCCCAAACTTACTATGGAAATGACAAAAAAATTAAAGGCAAATAGATTCAAGATTATATGTGGTTCTTATAATTGTTTTTGTGGACCCACTCACCTCACATCTTACTGATCCAATTCATTTCATTTATTTTCATCAGAGTTTTCCTACTTTAGTATCATATTTCTTACAAACTTTAGTGTTGTAGATTCAAGATGATGTCATTGTTTCATCGACTGTAAAATAGTTTGCAATTGAGTTTGCCTTCCCAGCTGGGAAGAAGAATTCATCTTGGAAGCTATCTAGATCTACTGATAACTTTATGTGACCTTTGTCCGTTTTTATTATATTTTTTATTTATTTTTAATATATAATTCTTGAACCATTTTATGGCACAGGTTATTGCATTGTCCATTTCTGGGGCATTAAATGCTATATTGTCGAAAGAGCACAGGCATGAGATGTGTCGCTATCTTTACAATCATCAGGTGAGGAATATACTTTGCTCATAATATGTAATGCTTTCTCTCGTTGTCAAGACGCTATTTACTCCTTTAGTTTTCTCCCTATGTAGTCAAGAACAGCTTGAGTTAACTTTTTTATATGCTATGCTACAGAACAGAGATGGTGGATGGGGTTTGCACATTGAAGGTCCAAGCACCATGTTTGGTTCTGTTTTGTCCTATGTTACCTTGAGGTTGCTTGGCGAAGGAGCAACTGATGGAGGTGGAGCAATGGAGAAAGGGCGCAAGTGGATTTTGGATCATGGTAGTGCCACTGCAATAACATCATGGGGAAAAATGTGGCTCTCAGTTCAGTACTCATCCTATAGCTTGGTGGTTTATATTGTGATAACAGTTTGTAACAACTGTATAGGGAACCTAATCAATTTTCTCTCTCCCTCTCTCTCTCAAATTTAGGTACTTGGAGCTTTTGAATGGTCTGGAAACAATCCTCTGCCACCGGAGATATGGCTTCTTCCCTATATTCTTCCAATCCATCCAGGTAAATGTGCTCATGTGTAACTATTTCCACATTTCGGTTCTTTTTGTTTGTTCTGCAAGTGATGGAAAACTTACTTAAGTTTATACCCTTATTTATTTATGAGTAATAAACCAATACTTATGTAAGTAAGACTGCTTGCCTTATGGATGGTACTGGAACTCCACTTTCCAAAATCTACCTGTGTAGTGTAGCTGTATTTTTGAATTTTTTGCAACTCACTACCTTCTTAATCTCTACTCGGAAAGACTATCTTCTACACTGTCCTCTGGGAGGATGACATTGATAATTATGCTGATCACATCTTCTAATTGCATTATCTGGTAGACTTGAGATTCTAAGAGGCTGAGATGGAGAGAGACTCTCAAAAAAAATTGATTATATCTATTTAAATGTTGGCATCGTATGTCAAATATTGGTTATATCTTTTTTTTAAATGTTGGCATCATATGTCGAATTGCATCTGTTAAGTGATTACTAAAAAACATTCCTCATGTACAGTCGCTTTTTGAACAAAAGAAAATGATTAAATGAGAATTTGTTGAGTCCAAATTCTTTATTTCTAATCTAAATTCTCATAATAGTACCACCATCAATCAAAGGTAACACTTTCTGGCCAAAAAAATCATTTTACTGTAATGCTTTTTGGTTCTTGTTTTCTGCATGGTACTTTAATGGTTTTAGTTTGATAAAAACTATTTTCTCATGATGTAATATTCTATTATGGTTAGTCTGAGAAATTTAGGATTCTTTCCACTGATAATGCAGGAAGGATGTGGTGTCATTGTCGAATGGTTTATCTTCCCATGTCCTACTTATATGGGAAAAGATTTGTTGGACCAATTACCCCAACTGTTCTGGCTTTGAGGAAAGAGCTATATACAGTTCCATATCATGAGATAGATTGGAACAAAGCACGGAATGAGTGTGCAAAGGTTGGTAAGAACCAAATGTTGACTCCTAGAAAAGCATAGATGACAGGTGTCAGGTGTGGTAATTGGTTGCATTTTAAGTAGAATCTTAAGAGGTTGTCTTTTAATGTGCATGATGTATAGAACATTTTATCACGCCAACATTGTAAATGTCACACTGATAATTCTCTTTACGGTTATACTAAATCTTCCCTCTCATGTGGCACCACTGCAGGAAGACCTATACTACCCACACCCACTTGTACAGGATATACTTTGGGCATCTCTTCATAAGGTTGTTGAGCCTGTTTTGATGCGTTGGCCTGCCAAGAAGTTGAGAGATAAGGCTCTTCGCACGGTTATGGAGCATATACATTATGAAGATGAAAACACGCGTTACATATGCATAGGCCCCGTAAACAAGGTTGCTGAAAACATTTTTTAATTATTCAACGATCATTTAGAACTTTTTCTTCTTTGTGAAAATTTGTAATGTTCGTGATTAATTGAGTTTAGAGCAAAGATATATTAGGTATAGATATACATTAATACTTTCATTTGTATGTTATGTGTGCATACTCGATGGAGTGGGTTCGTCAACTCCGAATTCATGCATTACTAAGTCACTGATCTACTGTTGTGAATGCAACATATGATGATCCTTGTAGCCTTATATTTCCAGATTTATGGACATTAACCTCACAATTAGGTCTTATTCATATCAAATCATCATGGTAATTTCTCCGCTATTTATACTATATCAAGTGAAAGCCAAAAACATTATAGTTACTAAAAAATATTTGTTCTTGTGGGGCTTTTCTAAAATGAAACTTTCAGGTGTTAAATATGCTATGCTGTTGGGTGGAAGATCCAAATTCAGAAGCTTTCAAGTTACATCTCCCAAGAATAAATGATTATTTGTGGGTTGCAGAAGATGGCATGAAAATGCAGGTCAAAATGTTCAATATTTATATTTTTATTCAATACAATGGATTGTTCTGCTTGTGTTTTGCTATTATGTTTTTGGCCAATTTATGATCTTTGAAAGCATATATCTTCTGAATGTCATATAGAGTATGGCCGTAGTGGCTAGGTCTTTTGGGGTCACACGTAGATTATGGAGTCCTATTTGCTTCAGTGGGCTCTCTGCTGAAAGGATATCTTAAATATAGCATCCATTCACATACACAAATAAACTCTGGTGGGCTCGCAGATTTTTCCCGTGATTTGTTAACTTAGTTTTTACGTCTACACCAAATTGCAAATGCGCTAATACCTACATATGTTTGAAGATTTTTTTAATCTTTTCGGCCAAAATAGTTCGGTTGTCCTGTTTGGATACTACAAATCAATTCTCAAAGTTGAGTCGATTGTGGACTCTGGAAAACCTGCCATTAATTGACCTCTTACAAGTGCTCAAGCTGGTGAAGTTATGATATCATATGCACTCGTATTTTAATAAGAATATAAAGCAGGTGTTGTTCATTTTCAATTACTACTGCAAGTTCAGTGTTTTACTCAATGAACTTTAGCAGACCTAATATTGGGAATATTGCTCATTGCAGGGATACAATGGAAGTCAATTATGGGACACTGCTTTTGCTGCTCAAGCTATAATTTCAGCAGACCTTGGCGAGGAATTTGGCCCCACTATTAGGAAAGCACATATGTACATAAAAAATTCACAGGTCAATCTTGAGTCCCTGTTGAATGTCATTCAGTGTCTATTTTCTTATAGTTGTTACTTCTGACATTTTTGTATTATTATCATATAATCCCTTTCTTTTAATTTAAAGGTGTTAGACGACTGTCCTGGCGATCTAGATTTTTGGTATCGTCACATTTCCAAAGGCGCTTGGCCGTTTTCAACTGCAGACCATGGTTGGCCTATTTCAGATTGCACGGCCGAGGGACTAAAAGTAAAGAGTTATTTAAACTGAAGTGTTTCCTTAATATCTGTATACTATAGTATTATTTTTCCTGCTAACCAGCCTATTATTTTAGGCAGTTTTATTACTATCGAAATTACCAGCAGAAATTGTCGGTGAACCACTGGATGCAAAGCGATTATATGATGCTGTAAATGTTATCCTTTCGCTACAGGTACTAGAATTTGTGACTTAATAGTTTCCGCTGCAGTGACTGCCAAAAGTTTCTTTTGTTAAAAATATGTCCTATTTTATGACATCAAGTGGTATTGTAAGCATGTATGACAAAGGAAAAGATGAAGTCCATTAAGATGGAAATCAATACCCAAAGAGAGTTTTTTTTACTATAAATGGAGATTGTAATATTTCAATCAAGCTATGTTCCTAAAACTCTTTTTTCCATGAATGGAAGATACTCAATTGTATATTGAATTGGAGAGGTCTCGAAACTCGCCTTATATGGCTCACTCTAAAAACTTATTGTAACAAAGCGAGCTAAGCTGTATCACAAATTCCAGCTGATAACTTGTGATAATTTCAGCACAGTTGCTTAAATTGAGAGTTTATTGCTCTGTTAAAATTCAGATTTGTGAATACTAACTTCAGGCATCTGGCCTTGATATAAGCTTTACGTGATAAATGATACACTATCTCTACTTTTGAATAATAATTCAAATGTGTAGGAGATAGTTGTTACATGTCTTACACCCCACTTCGGATGCTCGTCCAAAATTTAATATTTACTGAAATTTTCTGAATATAAACCTAATCCCTAACAAAACTAAAATATAAAAGTTCATGAAATTTCCATATAGATTTCATGGGCCATGGTCCTAGAGATATTTAAATGGTTACATTTTAAACAACTGATGTATATATCCTGTACTTGGCAGAATAATGATGGTGGCTTTGCAACATATGAACTCACAAGGTCCTACAATTGGTTGGAGGTATGTGATTTCATCTGTATACTTACTATCAACTGCAAAATTTCCTCATCTTCTTGGACATGGTTAGGTATTAAATTGTGGTTTCACGTGCTTGTCTTTTAACACCCATTTTCTTAGTGGTAATGTTTACTGAATTTGAACTCTATACTGAATATATAATATGTTTTTTGTTTGACACGACTTCTAAGCTTTGTGCTGTCTTGCTTACATGCTTAGCAATTTATATGTTAACTTATTCTTTCTTATGATTTGCAATTATGGACTTTGGATAGATTATGAAATATGTGAGACATGCTTATGCTGATTTTAATACATGATTTGATCATGAAAATATTATAAATTCTCTAATAACCTCTCTTTTTTTTTTTGGTGACACAGTTATATTGTACACATCTTGATTTGTTTAGTGCTGTCACTTACTTTTGGGTCGTATTATTAACTATTAACTTCCTATTTTTTTCTTGTCTCAGCAAATAAACCCTGCTGAGACTTTTGGTGACATCGTCATTGACTATCCGTAAGATATATGTGCTTCTGCCTTTATTATTTGTGAAAACACTCTGATGTAATTTGATTTGACCACTTTATTCGTCTAAAAAATCATTTACAAGGTCTGGTGATTTTATTTTAGCTCGTCTCTCCACTATCTAGAAGCAGTCCAAGTTGTATAATACTCTGTATATGGTATTACGATAAAATCATATTTGAAGAGATGCTTATGGGTGGAAGAACTATACAATGAAACATATGGTCTCCAATTCTTTTAGCAATGGATACTACAATTTGCAACATTCTGACTAGTTTGCACTTAAATGGCTTTGTAGCTATGTAGAGTGCACCTCGGCTTCTATTCAAGCATTAATAGCATTTAAGCATTTATACCCTGGTCACCGGAAAGTAGAAGTGGAACGTTGTATTGAGAAAGCTGCTAAATTCATCGAGAAGATTCAAAAAGATGATGGCTCCTGGTCAGTTTGAATATTTGTTGCTTACCTCTTGCCAATACTTTTTCACGGATGGATTCCATTTGGTGATATGCTTGTGTGCCATGATTTATTTCTAGTATTTGACATGTTTGTGGGTTTCTGTGTTAACTATGATTTCTCTTACCCGCCAACAGTTATAAGACAGAGCTGAAAAATATTGTTGTCTATACATTCTTAACGTCAGATATTTGCAACAGGTACGGATCCTGGGCAGTTTGCTTCACTTATGGAACATGGTTTGGGGTAAAAGGCCTGGTGGCAGCTGGGCGAAACTTCAGTAATTGCTCTGGAGTCCGCAAGGCTTGTGATTTTCTGTTGTCTAAGCAGCTTCCTTCTGGTGGTTGGGGAGAGAGTTATTTGTCATGCCAAAACCAGGTTAAAATTTACTGTTCTTTTTTCTTCTGGTGATAAGTGAGTTTGTGGCCAACTTTGTGACATTTGAAAGTAGATTGGGTTATTTGATACCATAATTTTTACCTGAAGTTGATTGATAAACAAAATTGATTGGTAGTGTCAACACTGGAAGACACTACTTTTGAGCAAGGCCCACCCAAGAGTGTTCCCAGATTGTTCAGGAAACCCGACAATAAATTCAAATTGACAAGAGAAAAGAAGAATATGTTCACTAAAGCTTGATATGCTTCTGTGATTCTTGATTTGCATGCTTGAAATGATATACAGAGTCCCTGAACTGTATCTTAGTAACTTGTAATCAATGGGGAAATGTTGATATTGATGATGACTTAATTTAAAAAATTAGAGGACTTCACCTTGATGAATGATGATTATTCATTCTGAAAAATTGCGTACAGTAAAATAATAGTCGGAGAGGCAAGTGTCTCAGAATACTCTGTTGTGCTTTTTCTAGCACATATTGACTATAACTTAATAGATGTGGTCGAATGTTTGCATCAGCTCCTATACTGTCCTGCTAATAATAAATCATATTCCCATGATACTTCTCTATTTTGGTGCTCCATATCCTCCAAAAATATAAAATCAACGAAAAATGGCTCATTACAAATGAAATACGAAAAGTTGAAGGAAAGCTGAGAACTCGTATTCTGAAATGTTCAACTTTGGAAAGATCTTATAGTTATGCACAAATAACAGCTCTTACTGAAGACTCCTGTTTCAAGTTAGGTTAATTCAAGTAAATATTTTCTTCCGTTATCGCAGTGCGACAAGTAAATATCATCAAAATTTAATACTAAGAGAAGGAAGATATAATGTGAGATCAAGCTATCAAAAGGTTTCAGGTTTCTTAAATCATCATGTTATGGCACAATTGAGGAGCCTAAACTATGTTGATGACTGAAGTTTCCTCTATGCACATCAAAATTTCAGCTGTTAGTATAAGTGTGTATAGATCTTGTGTGCTAGTCTCACTTACATGCATAATGCCAGGAAACAGTTCTTTAAGCTAATTGAGTTACTCAAATAACCCTTATGATTTTAAATTTATTTGATACCATGGGTTTGAAATAAGGAATTTCAATATCTAATTAGTGGTCTGTCTGTGCAGGTGTACACAAATCTTGAAGGCAACAAGTCTCATGTGGTAAATACAGGATGGGCTATGCTATCTCTCATTGAAGCTGGACAGGTAATAAACTGACAAAAACAATGTTGATAGCTATTTTTTTTTCTTTTATTTGTTTTTCTGGTATCATACCCTTCATTGCAACTGATTTACATGAACTGTAGCTACATAGGAAAAGCAAGTGCTTGTATTGGAGAATCATCTTATGTATCTCTCTTTCAATGGAATAAGAAATCATTTCCAGAAAAACTGCATTTTTATTCCCACAAAACTATATCCTCATCATTTTTGTTCCCAGACTTTACAAAATTGCACATTTGGTCCCAGATATTTTTGAATATTTTTGCCCTTATCATCCCATCACCTCTTTTCTATCGAATTTTGGACAAAAGTGCAGAACTGAGACAATCTTGTGGGACCAAAAGTGCTAAACAAAAAACATTTATGGGACCAAAAGTGCGGGCCTAAAAGTGCAAAATATTTTAGAAAATTGCAAACAAAATTGTAATTTTTTAAAGTACGGGACCAAAAGCACCGATGGTTCGGTCGTGTAGGACTAAAAGTACAACCATTGACTTTAACAGCACATGTTACCCAAAAGAAAAAAGGCCAACTCTTCCTTTTATTTATTTTATATTTTGATGCAAACGACAAATAATTCATCTTTTTAACCGCTTTCAGGCGGAGAGAGATCCAACACCATTGCACCGTGCAGCAAAAGCCCTAATAAATGCTCAATTTGAAGACGGTGATTTCCCACAAGAGGTAATTCTGTATTTTTTCTTTTTAGTTATGTACAAAACTAATTATAAAATATGAAAATGCTCAAGGCCACATTCCTTCTAAGATGTGCCTAACGTGTATATCTATTATTTTACAGGACATCATGGGGGTCTTCAATAAGAACTGTATGATCACATATGCTGCATATAGGAATATATTTCCAATTTGGGCTCTAGGAGAATACCGTTCCCGGGTGCTACGAGTTGCAGATAAATCTTGAAGTTAATTTTATCAAGTTAGGTATACCAAATCTCAACTGGTTTCATTTCTTCTTGTAGCTCATCTTGAACTCTAGTTGGTTTTAGTTTTTATGTTGTACTACTCAGCTTTGTTCTCGTATGTTAAAATTAAGGCATAAATCCTATACGTTTTGCGTTCGAATTATCTTGCATTTTTTTCACAACTATGGTATTCTGTATTGTGCTTTATCGGGAGGGAATCGTGTAGTTTTGTTTACGTCCTAACTAAGATTCAACGGGGAAATTCAGGTAATGCGATCATAGGTTATTTTGCTACTGTTAGGTGTATCTTGTATGACTATGATTAAATTAGCTGGTGAAATGCATATTGTATCTGAGCAGCTCGCTTATGTATGGATGGATAATTGAGAAAAAAAATTGGGTTATGTTTGGATGCATTTTGGCTCAATCATCTGAGTTTTTGAATTTAGAACTTTGTGATTTTAGGTTTTATATCACTCCAATTTAAATATATTTTCAAGTTTTGACACATCATCGAGAGAATCTTTCCAACAACCAAACCAAAAAGCATCAAATTTTGAAAAAGAAATAAAGCAAACCTCGATATTAGGGCATCTCCAAGAGCCTTGCTAAAACTCAAATTTTAAGAGTTTTACTAAAAAAATGATGAAAAGTGCTCTTCAAGAGAGCTTGTATAATTTAAAAGTTGCTAAAATTTATAACTTTATGGCCAAACTAAAAATGCTAATTGGAAATGGTTGCTGGAAAGTACAAAATCTTTTGTACTTTCTTGCAAATGGAGTAAATTTTATCTGATATAATTAAATTTCACCAGACAAATTCCCCAAAATCCCTCTCTTCAATTCTTCTCTGTACATAAATTAAATTAACTTCTCTGTACATAAATTAATTCATCCGTCAAAAAGCAATTTTTCCCATACAAATTTAAATTAAAATTGTAAATTAAAATTTTATAATTTGAATATCATTATAAGAAATTTGTTATTATCGATAATTAATGTTGTCACAATGATTTTGTGATAATATTTTGATTATTATTTTTGGGGCATCGTTAAATGTCAATGATAAAAATTAATATTTTTTTAAAAAAATTATTTTTTTATTATGAAATAAAATCAATTAATATTACAAATATATCATTATTATATGTATAAAATAAATAAAGTTACTTGTTAAAATATAGACTAGCTGTTGGAGTGAAATTGTATAGTTGTTAAAAAGTAGTCTTTTAAAATATAAACTAGCTGTTGGAAAGCAGAGTAAAAAATGGAAGTGTATAACACTGTTCATTAGTTATATTTTAAGATAGGAGGCTGAAATTTAAGAGTGCTGTTGGAGATGGCCTTAGTGTATTGCATATCTTAGCCAATGGTCGGCTTTTAACCTATGATTTAGGCTTTTATTTTACGTACATACATTTTTTAAGGGGTAAATGCAAAATACGTGTGTTATATTAAACTTGCAAGAAATTATCCTGTAAATTTTTTTTTGTGTTTTCAAAAATCCTGCAAAAAACACCTAATTTGTAAAAAGTAGGTCGATTTGGATCGACATTTTTCAAGAAATCATTTTAAACTTCAAGTGTTTTAAATATTATTTCTTGAAATATGTCGATCTAAAACGACCTATTTTTTGGGTGCTTTTTGCAGGATTTTTGAAAACATAAGGAAGTTTGATATAGTAAAAATTTTACGGGGTAATTTCTTGCAGGTTTAGCATAATACAGGGGCATCTTGCATTTTCCCCATTTTTTCAAGGTAACCAAAGTACTTTATTGATCATCAAATCAAATGTAACAAATTCTTTACAAGTAAATTTCATATCTAGACTTGCTATGTACATTTATAGTAAAATCCAGTTCAATTTTAATTCTAGTTCTGCGATTCCTTTTACAACTTATTCTCTTCTTTTAGACTCTGAACTCCCTATATTACACCCCGCAGCTTGCATTTATGTAGTGATACTTCATTGTTACTCTTTCTCTGTGAATTTTCACTATTGGATCCTTCTTATCAAGAAAATCAAAACATATTTCATCAGTTTTGTGCTTTTGTGTGTTGTGATATATCAATTGAAAAAATTGCAAATTTTTTTTATTGCATGTGTGCTTATCCAAACCTTCACTCTCTGTTACACAACTCCAGAATACACCTGAAAAGAAACACCCAAACTGACAGAAATTTTATGTGAAAGCAAACTAACCCTTCAAAACAATAGAATGATAATACTTCATAATCATATTTTGCATCACAAAAAAGAGTATAATGTATACTAATTTTTTTTTTTTTTTATCCAGACACGCGACTAATGGATAGAAAAGCCATGAATGATTACTAATCAACTTTACACTCATCTTGTATGTAATCTAGAGTCCAGGAATTTCAGAACATTAAGAGAAATAGACATAAAATTTGTGAGCCCGTTATTTGAGGATCTAATAAGTAATTAATTACAAAAATAAAAATAAAATAAACTATAGAAATTAAAATGCAAATTGTACTAGGCTTGCTTGAATTGCTTTTCAGATACTATTATTTTTATTGAGTGAAAGACAAAAACATCCCCCATGTTTTGTCTAACTCCCCAAAACTCATTGTGTTATTTTGACTCCCCCCCCAACCCCTCTCATGTGTTTGGTTTTAATTACCACACTCGCCCTAAGTAGAATTTAGCTTTTGACGCGAAATGACAAAATTATTACTATGTCTTGGCTTTTTTTATATTCATTTTGAAAACTCAAGTATATACTATGATCAATTGTGGTAATTAAAACCAAACACATGGGGTTTTTTGAAGTTAAAATAGCACAAGAGAGTTTTTTGGGGTTAAAATAACAAGGGGTTATTTTGATAGTTAAACAAAGTATAAGGGGTGTTTTTGACTTTTGCTGTCAGAAGTAAAATTATCATATCAAAAGTAAAATGTAAACAAATGCTTGTAATTTCCGCGTTTGAATCACACCCTCTTACCTAACTTAAGAACACGAGGGAATTTTGGGATTAAAATAGCACATGAGTCTTTTTGGGAGTTAGAAAAAACATTAGGAATGCTTTTATCTTTTGCTTATATTTATATAGGAGAGATTTTTACAGTACTCTTAAAATATAATGTATTTAAATTGATTTTCGAAGAGTTTGACCAATAAAGTATAGAGTAATGATGATATTTTTCCTATAAATAAATGTGTCGATTTGTGTCTAAGAGAGTGAGTTTTCTAAAACTGAATTGTTACAATCAAATAAAATATTTCAAACAAAAAAATTCAAAAAGGAAATGAGGTACTTGTTTTGTCTTCCAAAAAAATTTCTCTTGAAACTAAACAACACAAGGTCGCGGAGTTTTCATGACTAGTCACCATTCACCATGTTAAGGGTTTAAGGGATATTTTTTATGCAAAATTGTCCTTAAAAGTGATTTAACATGACAGATGGTGGCTATCCTCACGAATATTTCTAAGGTCGCTATTCTCATTTAGGTTGATTTACATTTAGATCTCCTGAGGTTTAATCATATTATAAAGAAATTCCTATATTTTCAAAAATTATAAAAATATCCCTTGTGGTTTAACAAGTCTTCAAGGACACCGCTACAACTTGTAAAAATGTTTAAAAAAAAATACCTTGTAAGGGGTGTTCTTATAATTTTTTTAACTACAGGGATTTCTGATAATATGACTAAACTTCAGAGGGTCTGAGTGTAAATCACCTTTAATTTATTATAACTAAATAGTGCCTTGTTTGTTTGTTAAAATTAAACAAAACAAATTTCATTTGAATGAATCTAAAATGGGTCAAAGACTCAAAATTACAAATATAACCATCAAGTTGAATGGTATTCTTATATACCAAACGCTCCTCTTAAAATTTCGAAAACCGATGCCAAAGCGCCAAAGCTCGTAAAAGAAAACGACACACAAACTCTCACTGAGCCTCCGCTGAGCGTACGGACGGGTAAGGTATTCTCGAACTCCGCTTCTTGACTTAGTTTTTCTTATTCTCTCAAAAAAAAAAAAAAAAAAAAAATTGGACTTAGTTTTTCTTATAGTGAGATTTGTTCTTTTCATTATTATACTAATTTTTGAATTTGAATTTCAATCAGTAACTCATATTTTATTCATCTAATTGCATTTACTTTTTATGCTTCAATCTCGATGAAATGCTTTATCACATTCTTAATAGGAGTATTTGGAGTAAAATAAGTCTATTGTCCTGGTAATTTTATTGTTTTTCCTTTTGTGAAGGTAGTTTTATTGTTTTTCCTTTTGTGAAGGTAATTTTTGTTATTAATTAATGCATACTTTGCTCGTGTATGTGTTTAGTGTAGCTTATTATTTATTTTGTGTGCTTTTTTAAAACCTTAATAATACTGTAGCATTTTTTGATGGTCAGACTGATGGAAGTTGGAAATTTGGATGAATGGGAAGTTTAGCATAAAATTTAATGTAAACATGGTGAAAGGGAAAGCAAGTTGTAGGGTTTTTGAGCTGAAACAGCGAGTGGTTCTTGCACTTAACAAGCTTGCGGATAGGGATACTTACCTAATCGGGGTCGAGGAGTTGGAGAAAATTGTTGAATGCTTGACGCCTGATGGGGTTTCTCCATTTCTGTCTTGTATATTGGACACAGACTCTCAGCAGAAAAGTGCAGTCCGCAAAGAATGCATTCGCCTCATGGGAACACTGGCAACTTTCCATGAGAGTCTTGTTGGCCCCCATCTTGGAAAGATGGCAGCTAGCATTGTTAAGAGGCTAAAGGATTCGGATTCTGTTGTTAGAGATGCATGTATAGAAACAGTAGGTGTCTTGGCTTCTAAATTGAGTAATAGTAGAAATGAAACTGATGGGGTCTTTACCGTGCTTGTGAGGCCACTTTTTGAAGCCTTGGGTGAGCAGAACAAGCAAGTGCAGTCTGGTTCGGCATTGTGTTTGTCGCGGGTCATTGATCATATTCACGATCCTCCGCCATTAGTTTTGCAGAAGATGTTGGCAAGAACTGTTAAGTTGCTGAAGAATACTCACTTCATGGCGAAACCAGCCGTCGTTGAGTTAAATAGGAGTATTATTCTGGTTTGTCTCTGCCTCAAACACCTATGACTTCAGTTTATTTATTTTTTAAATAGCATTATGGCATATAATCTTTCTCCTGGTTTGTGTAAATAAGTGTTTCATGAGTTATCATCAAGCTACATTGAAATAATAATTCATTTGCTCATAAATAGCCAAATCTACTGCTATGTTCTTTAACAATCACCTCTGATGCTGTGTGGGCTTAGTTCTTAATCTGCAGATTATAGTTCAAACCCATCAATGGGTCTATTAAAATCTCATATTGAAAAATAGATGTAAAGCTTTAGACCAAGGCATCTTTGTGCTGATAATGTAGTCCAAATATCAATGTTAATGAAGTCATTCATCAATCCACTCGGTGTATTGTTAAATGTTTCAGGCTGGTGGTGCTCCAACACATAACTCCTTAAATGCAGCACTGACAAGCATTCAGGAGGCACTGAAGAACAGTGACTGGACAACACGCAAAGCTGCCTGTGCAGCATTAGGAGAAATTGCTTCTTGTGGTGTAGCGTGTTTAGGCTCCTTTCGCACTTCTTGCATCCGATGCCTCGAATCATGTCGGTTTGACAAGGTCAGGAATGCTATTCAACAATTTATTCTCTCAGAAGCTCTGTTGCTAAGTGCTTCATTTTGCTAATCACTCGCTTGCTGCCCCTAAATAGGTAAAACCAGTCAGGGATGTAGCTCTGCAGGCCTTGCAGCTGTGGCGAAATCTTCCTGGGCCAGATACACCTGAACCGTCTGAAGTCGGATCTTCTATCAAAGGTATTCTCTTAAATGCCCTGCTCTGTGATGTGCTTAAAGCTGCCACATGCAAAGACTGATGTTTTTCTAAGAGTTCATCCGTAATTGTGATGTCTTGGTATATTTTTCCGTGATATTTTCTCCTTTTGCTCTTTAGTTATTTTCAATGGTATCTATAACTAATTTACAATTTCTAGCATCTCCGCATCAGGAATTTTGAAGGATTTTTGATCTTTAAAGTTTAGCTGTCCGAAGAGATTTACAGGTTTCTGTAGCGTATTAAGCTACTATAAACTGGAAAGGATTGTATTGGTTACTACACATTGCTTGAATTACACTTCTTCCCTTCACGAATCATACGTTATGACTGGGTCTTTGAGTTTGCAGCAAGTTCAATATTAACTGAAACATAACAAACTGTTTTTTCTTTTGTTGAAAATTTCTTCACGATGATTGATTGACAAGTCTGCTGCTGATAACTAAAAGAATCTATGCATGTTCATAAATTGGATGCAATTGCTGGTCCACTTATAGCTGAATCTGATCTATCTACTTCCAAATCATTATGTGATTGTGATTTTGACTTAAGAGGGACCATTTTTTTAATAGATGCAAAATCTTGTTGCCATTTACATATGTTATGAAAAGGTTTCCTGCGATAATATTAGTTCTCTTCTTCAATATGATGTCTGCATCTGCCTGTTTTCTTCATTGTCATCTTTGGTAGTCCAGACTTTGCGGTTCCAAATGTGAAGTTATTTACCTCCTGCAGAATCCTATTATAGAGATGACTATGGTGATATTACCAGTGTCTATGACTCAACATTGAAGGATATTACACCAAAGAAAACAGGTGGTGAATTGGCTAAGAAAAGGGTTCCTCCCTCTTCTAGAAAAGCTGGTCAAACATGCAGTGAAAAATCTCAGCAATCTGGAGTAACTGACTGGCAAATTGAAATTGCAATTCCTAAGAGTCATAATATTTCAATACATCAGAATGATGAATCTGAGGGTAGTTCTGTCACCAAGAGATGTGAAAGAACCAATGCTGATGTCAGGAAGGTTAAAAATATTGGATATGATTATGTAGAGGTGGATGACAAGCAGGAGTACTCTTCTGTTTCTAATATTTTTACTGAAACCATTAAATCCAGAGTTCTCACAACCCATTCTGATGCTTTTGATGAAGCCAGTTTGGTGAAGTCAACTGGAACTAGTCAAAGGTATGCAGCTGATGAAGTAAGTATTGAAGAGCAAAGATACCTTGCCAAAATGAATGATCGTAGAAGCTTAGAATCCACAGTTACAGAATCACCTTCGCAGGCTATGCATTGTTGTTCTCAAACAGAAAAAGACATGACTTTAATCAAAGAGCAGCTTTTGGAGATTGAAAACAAGCAATCTAATTTGATGGATATGCTAAAGGTAATTGCTATAGTATTCTTAATCTTGAACTTCAATACATTTGATATTCAATATCGTAGATGGCTATCATTATTCAGAAAATGGGATTTGAGACGTATACCACTGCTGCCTTGCCTTGTGGCTTAGACTACAGACCTTCAAATTAATTGTCTTGATAAATAAAGTGCATATAAATATTGAAAGATAGACAAAAACTCAATTAAGCTTTTACGAACTTTGTCTTATTTAGGATATAAATTGCAACAAAACATAAGTATCCGGTGCTGGGAAAGTAAATTGAGATTCTCATAATGAACAGGTGACAAGAAGGGTCTTTGGGTGTCAAAGTATAAAATGGTTTTCCCTATGTTATTGTTTTATCTCCCACTTCAACCATTCAAATCCCATCAAAAACAGCTTGCTTGATTGTGAATTTTAAAAACAATGAATAGAGGAAACTAGACTGGCTTCTCGAGAAGATTAATATAGTACAGGATACTGATAAAACCTTCTTTTTTTGTATTCAGGCATTTACAACCACCATAATGGACAGCATGTCAACTGTACAATCTAAGGTGTCAAATCTCGAACTAGTTGTTGATGAAATGGCACGAGAAATTGTTCGTGGAAGATATTCAGATGCGTCATCAACCAAATTTGTGAAGAGAGGTCCAAGCACTGTTACCCCTAGACTTTCTACATGCACTCCAAGGCCGTCTGTGGATAGTAGCAGGCAACCTCCATTACTGCCAACTAAACATGCAGGAATATGGGAGGATAACACATTTACTAGGAGCAGATCAAGCAGCTTTGGGAAACAATACTCAGACATGTGGGATGATGCGACTCTAAAGCTAAACAACAGTTCTTTGGGGAAGGGCAGTGCTACAAGCTTTTTTCCAGCGATCCGTGGGGATCAAATCCGAAAAAACGAGAATGTCTTTGAGTCAGCTCCTCCAACTAAGTCACGGCTAAATAAATTGGAAACTAAGAACAGCCAATGGAAAGTTATGAATGATTATTTGTCTAATGGGGATCTGGACTCAGCATATACTGAAGCTTTGTGTTCAAGGAATGAAATTCTTTTGTTTGAGCTTCTGGATCGAACAGGCCCTGTTCTGGAGAATATGTCACAAAAGACTGCAAGTAATCTCTTAAGCACTTTGGCTTTATACTTATTGGAGCAAAGATTCGTGAAATCCATAATTCCTTGGTTACAGCAGGTATTTTAATTTGGTTGCTAATTTCCTTTTAACATCAAGACAGGTGGAGAAATAGTTTCTCTCTATACTTTCATTCATGGCGTAACTAGCTGTAGTAATTTGATACATAAGGTTCGTTCAGAGTCGAAAGTGATTTGTGTGCATTCAATTCATCTAGGAACTATCATATATGCACCGTGCATTGGAATGTTTGTTTAGTATTTGTGGGATATCATAACCGAAGTGCTTTAAGAAATCAAAGCATTACTTTATGTACATTTTACATTGTATATATGCTTCCTCTGTGAGCACATGATGATATTTGGTTCTTTACGAGGCTTCATATCTACAGTTTCTCAGTGGTGCTTGAGTATTCTAAATTCATATCTTTCCCTGTGACTAATTATCAACTTTTATCGAATAATCTCTTACCATTGTTGCTTTTCTCCAGCTGGTGGACCTCAGTGACATCAATGGATCAACTTACATGGTCCTTTCCGGGAAAGCAAAGCGAGAGATTTTATCTGCTATCTGGGAAGCTGCCAAATTAGATGTATCTAGCCCTGCAGAAAGAAAATTCTTTATTGAGCTTGGCAAAAGGCTGCGTCAAATCTGGGGTCAGACAACATTTTTCATGTTTTAAAATGGAGTTAATTAGCATGTTCTATTACAAAGTTAATGGCATCGAAATTGCAGATCATGTCTATCAAGACTCCTCAAATATTCGCTTTCTTAAGTGATACTAAAGTCCATGTTATGATACCTATAGACTTTTGATGTTAAAAATCTCTTTGGAACATTATAAATGAAAGGTCAAAACGGTTAAACAGCTGGTTTAGTGATTTTTGTCCCCCCCCCCCAACCAATCCAGGCTTTCATATTTTTCTGAAACTTTCATAATAGGAAAGATCTAATTTGTTGCCTTTTCTGCAGGAAATGGGTCTTTCTAGCTTCAGCTAAAGAAGCATGCCATTGATGCACTGAAAAAAAGAGGAACTGGCTAATGAGGTGCTGTTAAGAAAGTCCAAAAAAATGAAAAAAAAAAAAGTGTTCAATTGATCTAGATTCTAGAATTGTTTCATAATGCTAAGATTTGATTTTCCATTCCCTTTCCAAATTTGAATCAATATGCTATGAATATAATGACTGTTTAACAAAATTTGTCTTTTCTCTCTCTCTCTCACCAAAAAAAAAAAAAAAAGCCTTTTGTTATCTTCTTTCATTTACTCTGTTTCTTTCTATTGGAATTGGATGACGCCTTTCACTTGGGAAATACATGTAAAACAACATTTTGTACGCGGAGAAAGACAGAAATACTTTTCAGTTACAATTGTAAGTTATCAGGTTATTGAGTTTATTTAAATGACTTAATATTGTCGAGGTGTGCTAGAGCTGATCCAAACATTTAAATATAAATATATAAAAATCCACTATTTAGTTAAGTTATTCTTTTAATTCTGGATAACGTAGGCAAAAGTGGTCTAGTTATAGTACTAGTTTCTCTGAAAAAATCATTTGATTCTAACAAATAGCTTCTTTAAAAAGTATAAAGGAGAGAAATGCATAGAGCCTATTTGTTTGGTATTTTCCAAAAAAATTTCGTGTTTGGGAAATACCAAACAAATATGTTTTTTATTTTCTGAAATAAATTTTTTATTTTTCAATTTTCTCAAACTACTCTCTCAAAACCCAAACAAATAACAATTTTCTTATCTCAAAACAAAACTTATATAAACTTTACTCTGATTTGACATAAAGTAACTTATCTCTTACATAATTTATCTCATAACAAACATGATTTGACATAAAGTCTTACACCTACAACCTAACTCTTCCAAAAAAAACCTACACATACTTTATTTCGCAAACCACTCTCTCAAAATTCAAACAAACAACATTACGCAAATCGAGCTTATTTCACAAACCTCCACTACTCTCCCAAACTACTTTCCCAAATATCAAACAAAGAGGCCCATATGCTTTATGTGCATATGATGATTAATGCATGTGCACAAGAGGATGAAAAATTATCCTATCATATTAATATGTATGCATATTCATCTTACACAGGTGAATTATATTCATAGGGATTTGATGATTAATGCATTTGCATAAGAGGACAAAAAATTATTCTATCATATACATTTCTCTTTCATCCAACAGCCCATATCAAAATAATGTGAAACCTCACCAGCGGCAGTGTGGGAGCAACCTCTCAAAAAATGAGGGGGGCTCCTTGTGCGCAGTGAGTACTGGTCCCAGCCTCTGTTGCCGGTTGAGTTACCATGATTTACCTCCTCTCACAATCCCGTCGGACAGGGGGTGAGGGGCGCCCGGGGTGAGCGATTTCACCTTTTGGAACAATAATGTGAAATCTACGAAAAATAAAGTTCATTCCACTTCCTGACATTCCACTTCCTGACATAAATTTTAAATGATTTTTTGGGAAAATTGTTTTTTTGGTATCATATGATAGGCTGACTCGCACTTTTGGTACCATTGGATACGAAAATGCAAATTTGGTACCATATGATATGTTTTCCTTGCAATTTTGGTACCAAACCCAATTTTTCTACAAAGTTAATGGCAATTTACCCCCTATTAAATGCATAATGTTCAATTTATCCCTCTATAATTTGAAAAAAATCAATTTACCCCCTGTAAAATTTTAATGAAGCAATTTACCCCCTTCAGCCGGAGATTATAACTCACTTGACGAAATTGAGAGTATGCATGCAAACTATTTTATTTAACATAGGGAGATAAATTGCCACATTTATCATAACTCAATGGGTAAAAAATCACATTATCATAATAAAAGTGGATTAAGTGCCGTCTATAAAAATATCAGGGAAGCGATGTGAAATTTTTACAAAATTTCAAGGGGTAAAATTTTTTTTTTTTAAACCACGAGGGGTTATATTGAACATTATGCATTTAGTAGGGGATAAATTGCCATTAACTTTGTAGAAAAATTGGGTTTGGTACCAAAATTGCAATGAAAACCTATCATATGGTACCAAAAATGCATTTTCATATTCAATGGTACCAAAAGTGCAAGTCAGCCTATCCTATGGTACCAAAAAAGCAATTTTCCCAATGATTTTTGTTAGAGTATTTTCAAAATAAAGTTGATATTTTTATTTTAAAAACGAAATAAAGAATAATATTGGTAAGTGGATTCTAGGTTAGTCATAATGAAAGAAATACAATAATAAAAAAAAAAGATGGGGATAATTAGATGATCCTCCCCTGAGGTTTGGGGATAAATATTGCTTAATTCCCTCACAATTTCATAATTATATCCACCTTCATCGAAATAATGTGAACTGACGAGGATCATATGATAATTTTTTATTTTACATCATTTTGTAAGTTTTTCGAAATGACAGAGAATATGGATATAATTATGAAATTGCGAAGGTTTAGACAATAATTACCCCAAACATCTAGGAGGGCCCTATAATTATCCCTACTATAAAAGAAAGGCATGAAAGTTGAATAAAAGAAATTAGGAGCAATAGCGGGAAGCTAAATGATAAAGCAGCCGGCGGTGGTTGCGGGACTGCGGCTGAGAAATCTGATGGAAGGACCTGCTTCTCCTCCACTTAAAGATTATATTCAGTACAACCACAACGACGCTTGCAGCCTTTCCAGATGGACTTCCAGGTCTGTAAATTTACACAAACACCCCTCTCCTCTCCTCCCCGCCACACCCACTCTCACATTCTAGGGACGTTCTATTCATTTCATCAAAAATTTACCTTTTTTCTTGGTTATATTGGATTAATTCTCTATTTTGTATATCAAGGACTCTAGTCTACACGGTGAGGGTTGACTGTAGTGCCTCAGGTGGTAAAATATGTTGCTTTCGTGTTAATCTAAATGGATCTTTTTTCTAAAAAAAAAATCTGAGCTATGTAGCAATTTATTGTTTTCATCGGCAAAATTTGAAGTGTTATTGTACTGATGGGATAACGTTTTATGGCAGAGAAAGTCACCAGTTTATGTATGAAAAGCCATGGCAAAAAGTTAATGATTTTTATCTGGATATGGTGAATGACAGAAGATCACTGTCTGGATTGTTTGGGAAAGAGGTGAGCTTCTAATAACTCTTTATTTAATGTATTTTTGGATATTGAAGTGAGTTTCACAGCTTATGAATTTTGTATTTTTGGATATTGAAGTGAGTTTCACAGCTTATGAATTTGTCAAGATTCATTTGTTTGCATTCATTCGATAACTATCTGGTTAATCTGAAATTTGCTGGTTTCCTCCATTTTATGAGCAAGAATGTCGGAGATTAATAGAAGTTTCATTGGCTAGGGTGAAAAACTTGTATAACCTATCCTATCTCTCCTTTCTAATTATTCAATCAACCTTTGGAAAAGTCCCTTAAACTGTACTGCCATTTAAGCTCTTCTTCACCTTCATTAACAGTTATTTTCCTCTCGGTGGATCGCCGTAGTTTGAAATTGCAGTGGATCCAAATGTTCCTTTCATGGCCTAAAGATTTTTGTTGTATATAACTATGAGTAATTTTACACAGACATATATTGTAATTGATGATGGTGCTGAAACTATAGAAGATTGTGATAAATCTGAGCTGGGGAGCGTCCCATCTAAAGCTAAAGATAGGACGACTGGAAGATGGGCAAGGTTGAATTTCAAGATAGTTTTGTCATATCATGGTGCTTCCTTTGATGGGTGGCAGAAACAACCTGGTTTAACTACTGTCCAAGAGTATGCTTTCTCCCAGTATTACAGTAAATTATTTAGCAAAATTATATTGAGAAAACATGAGAATAGCAGAAGTGAAATACTTGCAAACTAAAACTCCTGCATTCCTAATTTTTCCCCCTATTTGTACTTTTCCAATAAAACATGGGCATGTCAATGTTCATTGTTTATTTCTCCTCTTTTTTTTTTTATCTGAAACTTGTTTATTGATGTGAATTTTGGAAATGGTTGTGGTTGATTTTCTATTTCCAAAACTAATAAACAATCAATTATGAGATATGTAAGCGTTTTGGTTAAACATTTGTCGCAAGAACCTTTTATTTATATGACAAAGTGAATATAGGCTGTTGAATCATTATTATTCATGTGTATACATAGCTTGGAATATTGTCATTATCTTATTATGCATCCATCTGGTGTTATTATATACAGATTGATTGAAAAATCTCTGGGGAAGTTTGTTGATGAAAATAAAGTTCAGATGCTAAAAGAAAAGAAATTACCAATAGATGGCTGTGCTTTAGTGGCTGGGCGTACAGACAAAGGCGTGTCGGCTATTGAACAAGTTTGTTCTTTCTGTATGTTAGTTAATTCATTATGCTTCCACGTCTTCATATATAAATAATGCTGATATATTCATGTACATCTTAGAAGAATGCATATTATGATATATCTTATCTACTTGCATCCCAAGAGGTAACTTTTCCATGTCAGATTATGAACTCCTATTAAGAGTAAATTTTTCCTTAAAGGTTTTATGTGGCTATTCTTTGACAAAAACGATGTGGTTCGACATAATAAACACGAGAAATAAAGTTTAAATTTCTTATATAGCATCTATTGAGGATTGCACTTCGATTATGTTTGCTAAAAAGGCAGTAATTACAGTAATATTGAAAGTACTGCCCCTTTGAGATGTGCCCTCAAGACCCACCGGTTTAAATTAATTTCGTCACTCTATATTTTGTATAGTTTTTTGTGCCCAAATTGAAATATGGTTCGGAATTTTTGTTTGCTTAGATACATGGAGAAAAGATGTTAAAGCTCAAGACATTCAGGATTCAATAAATGGTGCAGCACCAGGGAAGATAAGGGCCATTTCTGTTTCTCAGGTAGCGTTTCAGTTATGAAGCTTGCAGCCACAGTTGTCATACTTAAGAACTTATTAATGTACATGTAATTATATTTTAGGTGACACGTGATTTTCATCCTAATTTCTCTGCAAAATGGAGACGCTATTTGTACATTTTCCCTTTCAATGGTGAAAATGTGGGCAGCCAAGATGGCAAAAATGGTGAATGCTTTAATGAAGAAAACCGTGGGTATTTATACGATAATGATGTTAACAAGGATGAACTGGGAACGGGAAAGAAACCAATCAGTTTTGAAGTAAGCGATGTTAATCGGTTATTACATCAACTTGAAGGAAAGTTACTCTCCTACAGGATGTTTGCACGTGATACTAAAGCTTCAAGAAATATGTAATACTATATAGTACATTATTAATTAGTTCAGAACTAATCCAAGATTAGTTTTAAGTTGTTTCATCATTTAATTACTTTCATGCCACAAATTTTGATTACACTGCAGTGGCCCACCAACAGAGTGCTTTATCTTCCATGCGCGAGCAGCAGAGGCGTATTTACCCTGTCCTAAGGTTTGCCAACTGATATATGATCTCTGTTCTGAATGCTATTTGTTATATGCCATCCATATAAATCATCATCAACAACGTGGGTTGATTTTGATAAACATTTGTTTCTATGATTCTCAAGGATTAAGCTTGACATAAGTGTAGTAATTCTTGCAGGAAGAGTAAATATGATGATCATATTGTATGTAGAAATGTAATTCACTTGTTTTAAAATATAATAAGTTCCTGCCCAATCTTTTTTCATTCTTAGTTCTAATTTTTTTTTTCCATGTTTTTTAAAGGATGGAACCACTACAAAGACAATGTGCATTGAATTGGTTGCTAATCGCTTCTTGCGCAAGGTACACTTTTGTAGCTTTTTGTGTGGAGAAGTCTCATATCTTATGAACATTCTTATTAGGACAGCAATCAAAACCAAACTAGTCGATATCATAGAAGCTTGTTTGAGCACAACCTGATCGTTTTATAGTGTCGAAATTTGGTTTGAGCTAGATTCCATAAGTTAAAAGACTGACAATATATATATATATATATATATATATATATATATATATATATATATATATATATATATATATGTAAAAATATCGAGCTACTCGAGTTGATTTGTTGCACTCATTCTGTGTATCAAAGTCAATAGAACCGTTTTTTTTCCCTCCAATTTTTTGAGAATTCATGATTGGTTCTTGTGCTTTACAGATGGTTCGAGTTCTTGTAGCAACTGCCATAAGAGAAGCAGCAGCTGGTGCAGAAGAAGATGCACTGCTAAAACTGATGGATGCAACGTGTAGGCGTGCCACAGCTCCACCCGCACCTCCAGATGGCCTTTGCCTTGTCGATGTGGGATATACAGATTTTGACAGGAGAAGTTGCTTAATCTCTTGAACTCATCTCTTTCCTATTTCTACTATTCGGTAGGCGACCGACCACTAACAGTGATTGTATCATTAATTAAATACATGCTAAAAGAAGAAACTGATACCAATTGAAAATATTACCATTTGTTTGGTTTGCTGCTGGAATCTTTTTTTTTTTTCCTTTTGAAGTTGGATCTTGGAAATCTTTCTTTTGGGACTTCTACATAATCTGACTAGTTCGAATATATATTCCAAGTATAAAATTTTAGTCTGATTTTTATATGACTTCTAGGCTGATTTGATTTCGAGTCAGCTTAATCTCACTGTTAATATCCATAACATCATCCAATGTATATAATATCATCCAATGTATGCAAGACTCATAAATGTATATATACTACTTACAATATGTTAAATCCTGGTGAAATTTGATTTGAGTTCTACTTTCGACATTAAATTCTGTCATATTTGATTTGACATATAGTCAAACCTCATCCCACTAATAATTGCCCAATGATCAGCCGAAAAGGCTTACCGTATATTCCTCATTCACAAATACATCAACACCCCATATAAAAGGGAAATTGTTATCTACATCGATCGCAAGGATCACGTAATGCAAAATGTAAATGAGACTATGTTACCCCTTGAGATAAGCGAAAAATCTCATCCTTTGATCCTCGCCATGTTCGAAACTAAATTCTATAAATCTTATGTACATATTGTACTACGTCTCTCGTGCACCCGATGCACGGAATAATCTCTTCATTAAAAAACTAGAGGATGTTAAAAAAAAGGTCCAACTCTCAATCACATAATAATAATTCATAATCAAACCTATTATTGGTATTCCTCTTCTCCTTGATGCTCAAAAGATTTCATTTCAATCCCCTGCCTTCTCTGACCCCAAACACATAGGGCGCGCACACACAAGTGCGCGCACCACCACCACCACCTCCACCTCCGCCGCCCAATCACAATGACTCCAAAGTCGGGATCGCATGTAACCATTCTAATCCTCATAATCCACCTACATTTCATCGTATCCTGGAGCCAATCGGATAAAGAAATCCTGGTCAAATTCAAGGAATCTCTGACAAACACAGGAGCATTATCTCAATGGGACAACAACAACAACCAACCGCCATGCGAAGAAGATCGCGAGATTTGGAACGGAGTTTTATGTGAAAAGGGCAGCGTTTGGGGAATTCAACTGGAGAATATGGGGCTAGGGGGTGTCATTGACGTCGATACCCTCGTAGGATTGAAGAATCTGAGAGCAATTAGCTTCATGAACAATAATTTTGATGGGGAATTGCCTAATCTGTCGAAATTAGGTGCCTTGAGAAGCATTTATTTGACCAACAACCGATTTTCAGGGGAAATTCCGAGGGATATGTTTAGTTCGATGATTGGATTGAAGAAAATATATTTGGGGAATAATAAATTCTCAGGGCCGATTCCTGAATCGTTAGCTAGTTTGCCTAAGCTGAAAGAATTGGAGATGGCGGATAATCAATTCGAAGGTGGGCTGCCTGATTTTTCTAAAGAGCATTTGAAAGTGTTTACGGTATCTAACAATCAATTGGAGGGTCCAATCCCCACAAGCCTTAGTCATATTGAGGCTCCTGCATTTTTTGGTCAGTTTTTCTTTTAATTTTTATTCTATCATTTTTCATAAAGCTCCTTGTATTAATTATTAAATGGAAAAGAAAAAATGCAACAATGAATCACAAAGTTTTTTTTTTTAAAATATGTTTCGATCATCTAAATATTGAAAATTCCATTTCCTTGAAAACAGGCAACAAAGATTTATGTGGGGCCCCACTAAAATCATGCTCATCTCCAAGCAAAGTATCCACATCAACAATAATCATTCTCTCAATTCTAGTAGCCGCCGCATTAGCCGCACTCGTAGCCGTAGTCATCATCCTCCGCCGTCGAAACAACCAAACACCAAGTTATTCCGCCAACCCAAAAGCCATCGCCTCCACCGATCTAGACAAAATGGAACAAGGTGGCCTAACAACCACCACCTCATCAGCATCATCTTCACCCGACCACATGAGCAAGAAATCAGAACAAAGCGTGAAGCTCACTTTCCTTCAAGAAGACATGAGGGACAAATTCGACATGACGGATTTGCTCAAAGCGTCGGCGGAGATTCTTGGTAGCGGCGTGTTTGGATCGACTTATAAAGCAGCACTGAATGAGGGGATGGTGATGGTTGTGAAGAGGTTTAGGCACATGAATAATGTGAGTAGAGAAGAGTTTAATGAGCACATGAGGAGATTGGGGAGATTGAATCATCAGAATGTGCTTTCTATTGTGGGTTTCTATTATAGGAAAGAGGAGAAGCTTTTGGTTACTAATTTTGCTCACAATGGCAGCCTTGCCGTTCATCTTCATGGTATGTGCATGCATGCATGTCCTCATTTTTCTTACCTTCATTTTATTTTAATGAGCATAACACATAAACATCCCCTATATTTCGTCTAACTCCAAAAAAAATCCTATATTATTCTAACTCTCAATACTTCACTGTATTTTGTTTTAATTACCACACCCGATACAAGTAGAATTTGACCTTTGACTTTTGACGAAATAACAAGATTACCCCAATGTATTAATTTTTTTTTTTAATATTTATTTATTGATTTTGAAAACCCAGGTATATACTACTTGCGTCGAGTGTGGTAATTAAAACAAACACAAGGGAGGGGTTTTTCGGGAGTTAGGCAAAGTATAGGGAGTGTTTTTGACTTTCGCTCATACAACTAGTATCAGGGGTAAAATAATCATATCAAAAGCAAAATGTGATCAAATACTTGCAATTTCCATGCTTGAATCACAATCTATTTTATGAGGGGTGTATTTGACGTTGATTTGAGAACACATTGATTTTTTTGGGAATTAAAATTATACATAAGAGCTTTTGGAGTTAGACAAAACATAGGGTGTGTTCTTGTCAAGATAATAATTTAATTTCTCATGATATATATGGTAATTCTTTTTATTATTTCTTTTATTATAGGCAACAAATCACGTGGCCTACCATCTCCCGATTGGCCAACCCGATTGAAGATAATAAAAGGAGTAGCAAAAGGACTAAAATACCTCTACATAGAGCTTCCATCCTTAACCGCACCACATGGCCACCTAAAATCATCAAACGTACTCCTCGACAAATCCTTCAACCCCCTCCTCACCGATTACGGTCTCGTCCCCGTCACAAACCAAGAACACGCCCAACAACACATGATCTCCTACAAATCGCCCGAGTTCAAACAAAACGGACGCATCACCAAGAAAACCGATGTTTGGAGCCTCGGGATATTAATCCTCGAAATTCTTACGGGTCGGTTCCCATCCAACTTCCTACAAGAGGGTCGCGGTGGGGATACGGATCTCGTGACTTGGGTAGAATCGGTGGTGAGGGACGACGATGATAGTCATGTGGAGGTGTTTGATGGGGACATGAAGGGAATTTTAAAGAGTTGTGAGGGTGAAATGATGAAGTTGTTGAGGATTGGGTTGAAGTGCTGCGTGGCGGATGTTGATAGGAGGATGGATGTTAAGGATGTTTTGGAGAAAATTGAGGAAATTAAGGAAAGGGATAATGGTGAGGATGAGTTTTATTCATCTTATGCGAGTGAAGGTGATATGAGGTCTTCCAGAGGCTTGTCGGATGATTTCAATGTTACGTTTAATTAATTAAACTGATCATGTTCATATGTATGTGTTTATTTATTTATTTATATATATATTTATTATGTACGTATATATTTCTTAGCTGGTTAGTATATATGGACTTAATTTGGATTTGAATTAATTATCTTTTTTTAGGGCTTGTTTGTTTGTTTCTCTGTCTCATCAAATTATGTATTGAAGCCTTGTCATTATATAGATGTATCAACTTGTATTGGAACATATTAAGCTTAAAGAACTTACACATGCATATCAATATGTATATGCATGGTTGTCTCGAAATTAAGATGGGTAATTGATTTGTTGAGGTGCTTTTAATATATTCCCTTCGCTTTTTTTATTTGTCCTTTTTAAAGATTGCACTTGAATTAAGAAATGTCATAAATAGCCACATTTTTTAAGTTAAAATTCCACAATACCCTTTTAATCAAATAATTTTAGCATTAGTTAACATTAATGACAAATATTAGTAAGAAAAATAAAACTGATAAAAGGACAATAATTTTATATTGAAATCCTAAAACGACAAATAAAAATAAACAAAAAGTTTTTGCCAATGCAACAAATAAAGAAACGGAGGGAGTAACTTATATAAGTACAAAAGTTGACAAATTTAATTCAATATATTAATTCTCATTAAATATTTTATCATAAAAATATACGGAGTAAGTTTTTCAAGTTCCAAGGACATGCTAATTAATTTTGTGAACGCAGATAAATATTTCAATGGCCCCTTTTTTTTTTTTTTTTTTATAATTCAGGTGTACAAGCTTACTAGACTAATCCTGAATCCTCAGAATCCTTGCCCTAGAACTCTGAAGGATGTAAATCGCAGGATATGTCTCCATCAAGCCTCGGGATCCCATCATACTGCTGTACACTCTGCGCACCAAGGGGTCTTCACCACAAATGACCCTTAGATAGACTCATAGAAATGCTTCCATCCAAGTTCAATGGCTTCTTTTTTGCAGATGAGATGTTTCGTTTCCTAAATAAAAATAAAATGAGAGAATTGCATTTTTGGTACAGAGCTACAGGTCAATTCCCACTTTTGGTGCACAGTTTTATGTGTCCAACACATTTGGTACATAGCTTTAAAAATTTGTGACATATTTGGTACAACCGTTAAAAATTGCCGTTAAGGGGTGACGTGGCAGTTAAGTCTAATTGCAAAGTTGATGTCATTACTTATGTTTACTGATAATTTTACCCCATAACATTTCAGGTTACCAAAACAGCCCAACATCTCCAAATTTAGTGACGATTTTAGTCCACATTGTTGCCAAAATTAAAAAATTGACTCGAATAAGACCATGTGCGGACCAGTTTGAAAATTTTACTTATTTTATTTAAATAAATAATTTGATTTATAAACAATATTAATAAATTAAATAATAATTTAACATAAATATCACCAAAATTAAGAAAACATATTCTTTTTAAATATAAGATTTATATAATAGTATTAATATATTTAGTATTTATTAAAATAATAAATTATATAATTAAAAAACTATTTAATATTTATTAATATAATAGTATTAATATATTTTGATTTCCAATGAGAGTTATTACACTCTGGCAATTCCATCACTCTACCTAAGAAAGTATCCTTATACCATCTAAAATCTGTAAGAGTTTTACATCTTAGATTTTGTAACATAGTCCTTATATTTTCACTATTATCAGAAATTCTTCCAGTAAAGTGTTCTAAAATTGTAACAATAAGTGTATAAACAACATTTTCAACATTCTGACCATCTTCTTGTTTTACAGTCCTGTAAATATCTATTTTACTTCTTTCTATTAAATAATTATCCCACCAGCCTTTTAATTGTCCAGTAAATCCAGCAACTATCATTTTAGCAACAATACTATCACTGTTATTATTACTTTTACAAATAGTGCTATACATGAGCATCCTATAGGCTAAAGTATAGATTTATTTTTCAGTATAACCATCTAGATTCCATTCATAAATATTTTTCCATTGTAACTGTTATTAACAGTATATTCTTGTTCTTCATGTAAAGTATCCATAGGTGAAGGTCTCCTATAGTAATATAATCTTTGAGTAGGCCTATCAGCAAAATTTTCAATTTTGGTTAATTCATCGTTTATTTTTTCTTTGTAGTTATTTCTACTAATACCTTCAGAAAACTCATGATTTAGAGTATTTAATTTTAATCCTTTAAATTTTTCTTCTAGAAATTTTTCTAATTCTTTGTGTGATTTTAATTTAAAATCTGTTATTTCAGGTGGTGGCTGAAGATGAGAAGTAGAAACAATTCCATTTATAGACTTTTCTTCCAAATCTATCATAGGTCTTACATTTTTTATTACGGAGAAGATCTCTTCTACTTTATTATGTAATTCTTTAATTTGATCTCCTAGGATATTCAGATAAAGGTTTGTGTAATTATTTTGTTATATTACTAGTTGTTATCTGCAAAGCATCATTTTCTAATAATTTAGAAAAAGCTGTAAATTTTATTGTTTTATGATCATTACCAACCATAAAAGGACTTTGGGGAGGAAAAACACTCCTTAAAATATCTCCATTAGATAATTTATAAGTTCTTTCTAGAACTGAAATATGATTTTCTAGATATGTTATAACAAACCAAGGAACAAAATGGATAATCTTATTTTGTAGGGAAGTGAATTTATAAAATTCATTTTGAAAATAATTTTGGTCTTCTCTTGAAATATTCTTGAAAAACCATTCTCTAAAAAGTTTCCATTTGGAAGGTTAAATTCTGTTTTAATTATCTGTCTTGCCTGAGAACCAGGACTAAAATCAATATTTGGTGTACAATTCATTAAATATCGAAATCTGCTTCAGAGGGAGTAATATTTGCCTCTCCTATGTTTCGGACCGATGCTTCCGTATTATTTTCATTAATTTCTTCAGTATTCTTATAAGTACCTTTTCCTATATTATCTTTGTTGAGAAGAATTTTTTCAACTTTATTATAATCAGAATTTTCCCTTATTTGGGATGTAGAATTTCTAGAAGAAAATGAAGTTTGGCAAATCATGGGGTAGTCGACGGTTTGAGAATTATTTGAAATGGTATACGTGGGTTTGAGAAAGTCTTTGGGCCAATCATAATTTTTTTACCAAATTAAAGAAACTCAAAAATAGGAGAAAATAGAATTTGGATCAAAATTGAGTAATTTGACCAAAACACATTCTAGAAATAATAGTAAGATTAGATAGTACATTAGTGTATTTAAGAAACCAAACGTGCCAAGATACAATGAATTTAACGGATGGTCTGAATACAACGCAGCTTATTCGGGATGCCAAGAATAATGGATTTCAATACAGTAGTACCTTTAAAAAACCACATTTGGAAGAAATCTTCAACAATGGAGATGAAATAATTAAACCCATCCTCCAAAAGCTATCTATCAAAGAGAAACAGAAAAGTTTCTAAACCTCAGGACCTCATAAGGAGGTCCTTTGGAACATGTCAATTGGGAAATTACAAACTTCCTTAGTTTGTCTTGGGCAAATTTCCATTTTCCCCTCAGTTTGATTCTTAATTTCATTTTTTTTTTTTTTTTTTATCAAAATCAAAATACAATTAATAAATTATAATGTCGGGTGAAAGAGGAAATGGAGAAAACAAGCAAGACATGGTTGTAGTTGCTATAGATAAAGATAAAGGGAGCCAAGCTGCACTGAAATGGGCAGTTGATCATCTCTTGGGCAAAGGCAAAAATGTTACCCTCCTTCATGTTAAACTCAGGCCTTCTCCGGCTCCTCCTCCACGTACATAATTTTATTTATTATTAAATTGTTATTGCATGGTTTTATTTAATAATGTTGATTTTTCCTTTTTAAAAAGACAAAAAAAAAAATTTATGATACCTCTATTGCCAAATCATGTGTAATTATTTTCATTTTCTTTTCAGAAAGCGAAGATTTTGGAAAATTTAACAAAGTTCCTGTCGATGGCCAAGTCAAGGAATTATTCCTTCCCTTTCGTTGTTTCTGCACCCGCAAGGATGTAAGATTTCGAGTTTTTTTTCCCCCCCTTGAAATTCTGGTATTTCTTCTGTCTGTCGAAAAATGCAATGGGCATTGGAATGAAATACAAGCCACTCACTCGCGTAAAGTCGTAGTCGAAGTCTTATAAGTATGTTAAAAGGTCTAATAATTAAACACCAATTTTGGTACAACAGATTCAAGTAAGTGAAGTTGTGATTGAGGATTCAGACGTAGCAAGAGCTCTTTGTGAATATGTAAGGATCAACTTTATTGAGAACTTGGTTGTTGGTGCCACACTCAGAAATGGCTTTGTAAGGTATATAATATGTATTAATAACTAACCTCTCTAGCTATTTCACTTTTTATACTTAAACATCATCAAATATACTATTTAGCTATAATTACAAACTACATTCATATATACAGAAGATTCAAGGCTGTTGATATTCCGGGCGATGTTACCAAAGGAGCACCTGAATTTTGCACTGTCTATATCATATGTAAAGGGAAAGTCTCATCCGTTCGATCTGCCTCTATTCCGGTTCCAAAAGAACTTCCTCGTTCCTTGCCGAAGGCAAGAAACCCTCCTCCCGAAATAACCGATGAACGCTACATGCAAGGCTATGGTCCAGGAACAACCGATTCCATGCAAGGCAGTGGAAATCGAGGTCTCATTTTGTTATCTTATAGTAGAAAATTTGCACTTTGCCCCCTAAATCGTTTTGCCATCTGTCCCTAACTGTTTCGTATTTTCATTTGCTCCCCTCAAGTTTTAATATAGTAACACTTAATCTACATAAACTCTACTTTGACTTGGCATAAAATAACTTATCTCACATAACTAACATGATTTGACAAAGTCTTGCACATCTTCCACTTACAGCCTAAACCCTTCCAAAACCTACACTGACTTTATTTCTCAAACCAATTTCTCATCCAAACAAACAACAATATGAAAACCGAGAAATTTTCCCAAGCCACTCTGGGAAAAGCAAGACAAACAGGACCTAACCTTTTGACTGTAGGATAACACTTCACTCCTAAAACATTCAACCGTTTCGGGTTTATATCACTAATACCATTAATAATGAACTGCAACAATTTATAAACTTGAGGGGGAAAAGTGCAAATGCAAAACAATTAGGGAATAAGGGTCAAAATGACTTAAAAGTAATATGGTATGTTGAAAAAATGAAACTGTCTCATATCAGCAGGCGCTTATGTCGAAAGACCTATGTTTGGAGCTAAATCCAACCCTGTGGATGAAACTGATTCAATCAAGTAAGCTGAATGAGATATGAAAAGCAAAACACTAAAAGACAGTACTAATTAATGTACATACACTGCTGTATATCTATCTATATAGGTCACCTTTTACTAGAGGGAATGCTTCGAATAAATCGTATGGAGAGCTTTCGATGCCTGATAGCGACATATCATTTGTGAGCTCGACTAGCTCAGGCAGGCCAAGCACTGACCGCATGATTCCCATATTAGAGCAAGATATGTTTATGGGACCTCGTCTATCAAATGGCTCGGATGCAGAAAGCCGATTAAGCGTTGGATCACAATACTCTAATCCCAGATTATCTGAATCAAATAACAGCTTTGGAGTTTTCTCGTCTAGTTCCCAGGAAAGTGGAAACTTTTCTTGGTCTGGATCCACCAGTGCGGTAAGAACAAACAAACATTAGACATGTATAATCTCAAAGAACACCATTATGCAACTCGATCAAATGACAAATTAAGATATGTGCAGGATGATGTAGAAGCAGAGATGAGAAGGCTCAAGCAAGAACTTAAACAGACAATGGACATGTACAGTTCAGCTTGCAAAGAAGCATTCAGTGCAAAACAGAAAGTAATGTTTAACTTTCTAAAATAATGATTCGATTAAAATATTTAAAACTAAATACAAAATCGAAATATTTACAGGCCCAAGAGCTCCACCGTTGGAAAATAGAAGAACAACAAAGATTTGAAGAGGCAAGACTAGCTGAGGAAACAGCACGAGCAATAGCAGAGAGAGAAAGAGAAAGATGCAGGGCAGCTATAGAGAAAGCTGAAGCAGCTCAGAGAACAGCTCAACTTGAATCACAGAAAAGAATCAGTGCTGAAAAGAAAGCTCTTCAAGAAGCAGAGGAGAAGAAGCAGGTCATGGATAAGCTGGCACATAATGATGTTCGATATCGCAAATATACGATAGAGGAAATTGAAACAGCTACAGAACACTTTGCGGATTCTCGTAAAATTGGGGAAGGTGGATATGGACCAGTTTACAAGTGCTACCTAGATCATACACAAGTTGCAGTAAAGGTTCTTCGTCCAGACGCAGCCCAAGGGAGATCGCAGTTTCAGCAAGAGGTATGAAAGTTACTTAAACTTAAATCCAACTTCAAAATTCTCACGATCTTTAGTTCAGTCAATAAGATCATTGCTAACCTATGGTAAAAGACAAGAAATGGTTATGACAAAATATATCTACTACTAGTATAAATAAAACAGAAAATTGCTTTCTTTCCCCACGGGACTGGACACCCAGCACTTTGAGCCCCGCTTCTCGCGCTTTCAAAAATAGCTCTTTTGGTCCCAACTTTCCAAAATAATTGCATATTTCGTCCTTTCCACTTTTATTCTCATATGAGTCTTTGTTTTGCAATTTTGGTCAAATAGGATTATCTTTGTTTTGCACTTTGGGTCCCAAACTAGATAGAAAGATGGGAAGGACGAAATGTACAAAAAAGGTTAGAAATTGGAACCAAAACTTTTAATATGGAAGGGCCTGACTAAAATTGCTGAGTTTCCAATCTTGTGGGACTCAAAATCATCAACTTTTTAGGAAACAAATATATCTAATATGGATATAATATATGTTGGTTTATAGGAGCATTTAACTAATCTTTCTGAATATACCACGATACAGGTTGAAGTTCTAAGTTGCATTCGACATCCAAATATGGTTCTCCTCCTTGGAGCATGCCCAGAGTACGGTTGCCTAGTTTACGAGTACATGGCCAATGGCAGCTTAGACGATCGTCTCTTTCGTAGAGGAAACACTCCAGTTCTCCCTTGGCAAGTCCGATTCCGAATAGCTGCAGAAATAGCCACCGGCCTCCTTTTCCTCCACCAAACGAAGCCAGAACCACTTGTTCACAGAGACCTAAAACCAGGCAACATTTTGCTCGACCGCAACTTAGTGAGCAAGATCAGTGATGTTGGCTTGGCTAGGCTTGTCCCTCCTTCTGTAGCCGACACTGTGACACAATACCGTATGACATCGACAGCTGGAACATTCTGCTACATAGATCCTGAATATCAGCAAACTGGCATGCTAGGCAGAAAGTCCGACATTTACTCACTCGGAGTAATGCTGCTTCAGATCATAACCGCTAGGCCCCCAATGGGTTTGACTCATCATGTTGAGAAGTCTATTGAGAAGGGAACCTTTGCAGGCATGCTTGACCCTGAAGTTAACGATTGGCCTATAGAGGAAGCCCTGATTTTTGCTAAGCTAGCACTAAAGTGCGCAGAGTTGAGGCGCAAAGATAGGCCAGATCTTGCAACTGCAGTATTACCTGAGCTTACTAGGTTAAGAGAACTCGCTGAAGAATCGATGCCCAACTTCTCAATAAATCTAAGTCCACAGGCCTCAAACAACATTTACAAATCTCAAGTAAGTTGATCATATGAATAAGAAATTATAACATATATAGATTAGCTTTTGATGTTTACTAGATTATGACAGTTTGTCGGTTTACTTCTTGAAGGTCGTTGAAACTCAGAAGCTATACTCTAATTTGGAAAGCACAAGGCCCCCTTTAATCACTGGATAACATCCGAGAACGAAATGTGAAGATAAAAGCATTCTTTGTTCAGCCTAATTCTTCTACAATCAGACACAAACCTGATAACATCCTACGTATTAATTGGCATAACAAGTTTAGGAACTAAGTTTGTTTTCCAGCATATATATTAATGAATATCCTACAAGCTTGGATCAAATATCTTGATTGTCCTAGTTATTTCAAAATATAATTTATACTAAAATATACTCTTTTACAAATATAAAATAAAAACAAAAAATTGTTCTTCAGTAGATAGATAAATTGTATGCAATTGTGTTGTCAATGGGGCGGATTGAAATCTGATTCGAGTTATTAGGATTTTAATTCGATTAGATATTCGATGGACATTATCCGATTATAAAGATTTATAATCTAAATTATGTTGAGCAAATATAGATGTTAAAGAGCCGTAATCCGATAATAAAAAAGAAACTATGTATACAAATAAAGTTTTATTAAAGTAAGTACGTACTATTCCCTCCGTGCCATATTTTGTGCTCATATATAATTTTAGGGATGTCTCAAAATAAAACTCTTTTTTCTTAGATGAGAAAAATCTTCTCAAAAATGTTTTCTCATATAAAGTGATGATTTTACACTACTAATTATCAATCACTATTTCTTAGGGCAAATATGTAAAGATATCTACAAGTTTTATTTTTTCAACACTTACCTAAAATTTCGTGCAAAAAGTGAAAGGAGAAAAAAAATTGGGAGGAATGGAGTAGGGGTGGGCGTTGGGTTCGGGTAACCCAAATCCGACCCGTCCCGTTTTTAAAACATCCGAACGGGACGAGTATTTATTGGGTTTGGGTACCCGAACTTGAACACCCGTATTTTATTGCGGGAATTTGGGACAGATTTGGGACTGATCTCTCCAACCCCGAATACCCGAACCCGCTTATATAATATTATTATTATATAATTTATACACTTTACTTATATAATTAATTAACATTATATAATAAATGAACTTTTTTATTTTAACCTAATATTCTTTTTGAATCTTACATTAGTTATTATTTTAGTAATTAATATTATGGGACATTGTATGATTTTAGACTTTTAATGTTTAAAAATTTATAACTTTTGTGTAATTTAAGTGTAAGTTGACTTGGATAAATTATTTTGGTATCAATTATAGATAGTATTTGGATTGGATTTTTTTTATTGAGACTCGATGTGGATCATATTTTATCATTTGCTCATTATATGATTTCACTGTTTGAACATATTTGGATATATTTGAAATAATCGTTATGATGAATTAATGATATGTTTTATGTAATAATGAGTTAAAAGCGATACGATTTAGCAAATGGAAAATAATGAAATATAATTACGTAATATTGTAATATTATTTTGTTAGGTGGATGAAAATTGATGAAGAAAAATAATATGGGACCCGTAATCCCGTCCCGCAATAATTTGGGTACCTGCTTCCGAGTACCCGAATTATTACGGGGCGGGTTTGGGATGAAAAGTGTCAATCCCGAAATTTATTATACCCATATCTCCCGCCCCGAACCCGTCCCAAACCCGCTCCGTGTCCACCCCTAGGATGGAGTATTTTATCATTAGTTTAATAAGATAGTACTAGTTAATAATTATTCGTTTTTATGCTTATTTTCATTTAAAGATACAAATACTAATTAAGAAAATTTGATCATATGAGCTACATTAAATAAAATCGTAAAGTTAACAAACTTATTCTTAGCAAAAGACATTGGCGTAATTTTTAAAAATGAAGATTTTATTGAATCCGATACCCAGTTGAAACTAAAAAAGATATGCTGGTCTTGATAAACCAAGATATGAGAAAGATATCCGAGTCCAACCCATTGACAGCCCTAGTTACAATATTGTTGCATCTAATTAGGACTAACAATGAGGCAGCTTTTGATTCGAATCTGAATCATATTTGGTCTAATTCATTAGAATATTTATCTAATTCAGGATTCGATTGATTTGATCAGATTAAACAGATTTGGAATCTAAAATATATGGAATAAATATGAATAGATCCGATCCGTCATAAATTTATATTGGATATATATTATTTAAACCAAAATAAAAATATATATTTACAACTAAAAGAAATTCACTCCACTTAAAAGACAATCTGAAAAAGAAATACATGAGAGATAGTGGTGGGCTGGCCTATTGACTAATTGGGTCATATTGGCAGCACATCAATTTATGTTTTTCGTTATTCTTAAAGAAAAATCAAACAAAACCCTCTATTGCCGCTCCTCTATTTTTGTGTTTTATTATTCTTTGTTTCGATTTATCTCTTTTTTCATTTCTTTATTTTTTATTTTATTTTGTGTTCTAATCTTTACCGTATAAATTTTTCCATATTCAATCTTCCATTTGAGGTAATAGTTCCGATGAAACAAGATATTTACGTTTGTAATTCATGCGGGTAGAATCAATAAGTGATTTGGAGAAAAATAAAAGCTATTTTTTTTCTTTTGCAAAATTGGACCCATTGACAAGCCTACACATTGGTAATAACTTTTTTTTTTTTCTTTTTCTTTTTGATATTTTAAAGATATTCAAGTCTTAGACCTATTTTTAATATATTTAAGATACAAGTTGTATACATTATGCAAATACTAACTTGGATTTGTCTTATTAAAAATCTTACTTTTTAATGAGAATTGTATGTCAAAATTGAAACACATCTAAATAGAATTAACAAGTTTAGAAGGAAATAATAGAATTGGTTAGTTAATATATTGAATGAAACTAAGTCGAATAAGATCTTTGTAATTAATGAAGATCTAATGAGGTTTATTTCTTTTGAGGAGTCCTAATGAGCATAATTAGTTACTATATGTCTTTAAAGATTAATGTGGCATTAGAACTTATGTCATGAGAACAATATATATAATTGTCCTAGACTCATGCATATTTAGGGAAAGGAAATATATATATAATGGCAACTTTGGGATTGAGATGTAATAGTTTAAGTGCAAGCAATAGAACTCTACTTAGGAGTATAATAATTAATTGAGGGGCACAAACTTTCCTGCCTCAAAGCATGTAGTACAAGCAATGATGCTGTTTCATTACCTCCATTCAATTTGCTTTATTTTTCAAATAAAAAAATGAGAATTTATAACGGAACAATCAAGAATGGGCCCTTTCATGACTAATCAAATAAAAAAGGAAGTCCTAAAGACTGATATGGGCATTTGACACTACATGTTTGCCAATATAGTGACAGAGGCCAAAAATAATAGGGGGAGGGGGACCTCTTTCTTTTTGACATGAATTCATTGATTTTGAGAAAGCAATAACCCAAGGATTTATGACCGATGATTTCTTTGGACCACCAATTTCAATGGCCACTGCATCATTTTCCCCCTTTTTTCTAAATAAATTTGATTCATTTAAAAAGAAATACGTCTCAAACTTTTTAAAAATGAAAATATCTCAATTACCAAACTTCTATTGTATTGTATTGATTACAAAAGAAAATATATCTTATGTCTCCATTCCTTTTTTTACATGATATATACTTTTCAAGAAAAAAGAAAAAGAAATTACTTTGTTGTCACAAGCTTTAACTCAGACTGAACTTTTTACACTAACAGGTGATTGATCTAGTGGAAGAGACTAATCACTACAAAGTAGCGGACTCAGGTTCGAATCCCTGTTGGGAGAGGTTTCCACATTATGTGCCCGACGCGCCTCGAAATGGATTAAACATTTGGGAAACCAAAAAAAAAAAAAAAAGACTGAACTTTTTACAAAATTTTACCAGTCCAAATCGATTTTTTTTTTGGACTTCTATACGTGCACTTTTTCTGGGTTAGAGGATATTCTCATATTCTATTTTTTTTTTTATAATTATGTTTTAATAACCCTTGTTTGAGAACCTTACATTTTATTGACAGATAAATTCTACATAATATCATGTTCTTGAATTTATTTGTTTTCATCTTTTTAATACCATTAAACCCATGAAGCCGACTTATAGTTGTCATATTTCAATGACCATGATATCTTGAAAATGAAATTACTGGAATTTTGAAAGTTTTTAATAATCAAATAAAATGATTTGTAAAAATCAATTTGTTTGTATAACATGAATGCGATAATTCTTTTTATTTGTCATCATGTGACTCTTTTAGATCTTTGAATTTAGTACACTATATAAATAAGGGTTATAGGCATAGTTATCAGTATCTTACGATCCACAATACGAAACATGCGACACAATACGAAAGTTGAACGATACGACACGCAAGTCATATCGTGCAGGTTTTTGTATCTTATCAAATACAATACGTATTTTATCAATCGTGCATGATACGGTTAAGATACATTTATCCTATTCATACGATAGAAATTCTGATTAGGTCACGCCTTCGAAGGGGGTCATATCGAGAAACTCTATTTTATTTAAAAAAAATGAAAAACACGATTAACATAACTAATGGTCCTTTCTTCGTACCCTTAAGTAAATAGCAACCCCTAAACCTCATATACTTTTTTTTTAAAATTTATTTTAAAATCTCAAATTTCAAACCTTGACAACCAAATATCACAGTTATGACATGTTTGTGATGTTTTTATATGTTTTATGTTATTTCCAATAATTGATTATATATCTTACGATTCACGAAAAGATTTGCGGTATGTTATATTACAAGAAGAAACGATATGTGATGCGATAATCATGGTTCTAGGCTTTAGAAATCCACATACTTAGAGTCACTAGTTAAATGCATCCATATAGATCGATTATACTTTCTCTATATTGTTTTGCCACTAGAAATAAGGTATAATTCTTTGTCATCCCATTATCGTGCTCATGGTATACGACTTCGTGGTCTTTGCATTTTATCTTGAGATTTTGATCAGCCGCTAATACCAATATGAGGAGAGACAATATTTTCTTAAATTGTAATATAAATTTAACTTTTTCACTGAATTTAACTAAATCATAATTATCATTGAGAATTTATGAGACTCAAAAGATATATAGTGAGTTTTACAGGCAAATAAAAATGGTTAATAGCACATTACATACACCCTATTCAATATTTCAGATTTAATGATCAATCTCATAAGAAAGTATATATTCAGATGACCTCAATTGTAACAATATATCAGGAATTGTAATCATGTGTTACAAATACGCCGTATATGTGACGTTAAGTGCACTTTATTACACGTGAATTAGGTGAAATTAGACAAGACCACTTTTCTAGTTGATTTCCTTTTTTCTTCTTGGGTTTCCATTTCTCGTGACAATTTGTAACTTCATTTGGCTTTTGGTAAGTTGCAATACACCCTTTAGGCCGTTTATCGAAAAAAGGGAACAAATTATCAAATTAATCAAGGGCAACTTCGGAATCCAAATTAGACGATTTTCAATCTAAAGGTGGCATTTTGAAACACTAATTAAGAAGTCTAGTTTTATTTTTCTTTCATAGTGTTCTTAGCTTTATGCACGGAAGGAATATGTTTACTAATTAAATGATTGATCTCAGTCTAATGTACTTATCTTATGTTTAAAGTGTTGAATAAAATTTAGTTAACTTTAAGGAAACATTGTAAGCTATTGCCCAAATAATTTATTTCATGCCACAAAGTAGCTATAAAAGAAAATTCACAACTCATTTAGCTAGTTTTAATCTATATAAATTCTTTATTATATGAATTTTCTAACTGTTACTATCAAAATATGATTTCATACAACATATACTTCACATGTCATTGTGTCATGGATCTATTGCATTATATATGCATGAAATAAAAGCATAGTGCAACAAATCCATGAAATAATTTCCCATAACGAGAATTTAGTATTAGTTTTGTGGAATCCAAGACAATTAAAACTTTCTCAACTTCTGCTAAAAATTTACTTTACGGAGACAATAAAACTTCAAATTTGTATATTAAATTAAAATAAATAATAAAAAACATTTTAGTTTTTTTTTAGAAACAAAAACATGTTAAACAAGTTGATATAATTTGGACAGTAAGCTCTACTTTTTATTTTCTTCCCATTTTTCTAAATCATAACAAAAATAATTACTACAATACTCCAAATTTGGAATAAAATATCTAAAACAGTTAATTATTCTGAGACTGCTTATATTCTCGTCATCCCTTTAAGCTCAAACAATCGAGGAGAGAGAAGCAGAGGAGTGGAAGATAATAATAATAATAACACTGTTCTTCTTCTTCTCCCTCTCTCCTTCAATTCTCACACTTTAAATTTGTTCTAACACCTAAAAAGTTAGTAAAACCTTAAATATAATCTTAGTTACAAGAATTCTCTGTGCAGAAAGAAGAATGGGGGAAAAGAAGAGACTATCAATAAATCTTTCCTTTTTAACATTCACCGACTCCACGAAACAAATCAGTTCCAACAAATCTCCCAGAAATTTCGAGGAGCCAAACGGTGTCGTTGGCCTTGGAATTCTCGCAGCCCTAAATGATGATGATAATTATCATCAAGATCCAATCTTTAACAACGGTAGCAGAGCTGCGGTTCTTGCAATTTCACCTAGATTTTCATCAAATTCAAACCCAATTCCAATCATCGTTACCAAAAAAAGCTTCAGTAAAAATAATACTAAGAAGAAGCTAAGTGTGGAGGGAATGGAGTTATGTGAAGAGTACACATGTGTGACATCACACGTGGGAGATAATCTCATCGAGAAAAGAGAGTTTTTCGATGCTGATTTTTTGGGAAAAAATAATGGGTTTGAGATGGTTTCTGCTTTTGATTCTTCATTGAGTTGTGGTGGTGGTGGTGGTGAAAATGCCACCTTTCAGATTGCTGATTTTTTGACTTCTTGCTTTCTCTGCAAGAAGATGCTTCATGGTTTGGATATTTTTATGTACAGGTAATTGTATTCTTAACTTTTTTTCATTTTGAAATTATTATATGTTGTGATCTTGATTTGGTGGATATTTTGAGGAGAACTTATGTTGAAGGCTGATTAAAACTGATCTGGTAATGACACTAGCTTTGTGCAAGCTGAGGGTTACCACTAAAACTTTTTAAATTTTATCTGGTTAAGTACCATTGTTGAAAGGTTATTATTATCTTCGATTTACGACAGTAAAAAGTATTTATGGCATCTCTTATTTATTCTAGTTGGTGGTTAAAAACTGCTGTTGTGTTTAGATTTGAGATCTTAATAAATATTGTGTCCTAGTTTTTGCAACCATAGCCATATTGAGAATAATTTGAAGCCTTTTTGGCTATTGATTGCCTATTAGATGAATTTAGGAAATGTCTTGGGGTTGGGATGGTTAACAGTGTCTTCTCTTTCTGAGAAAAAAGAGTTTAATACAGTCACCAATTTTTATTTATCCGTCTGTTCGTAGAAAAGGTTTAAGTACCAAGTGAAGGAAAGAAATTATTGACTATACTATTGGAACAATATATGCGCGACCAGAAGAACAGAACTATGGATCTTTTGTACTAATCATTTCATTTGATCCTTTATAATCAAATGTTCTTGTATAATTTTAGAGGTTTAATCTTTGCCATGTTTAAATGAGGGAACAAAATTGTCATATTTAGTAGATTTAGGAGATTGGAAAACCTTTAAGATAGTGCAGCTTTTCGTGACTTTAAACTCCCACAAATTTCATTTAACAATAATTTAAAAAAATATTGATGTATTATCTGAAAATGTCGTGTAGAAAATGCTTTGAAGTTGATGCAAACTTGTATTGCTTGTTATGCAAAATTTGTATCTGTTTCTGGAGGTAATGCATTGCTCACAAGTTTCATTATGGCCTTTTGCTTCATGAATACTCTGGAAATTAGGCTATGTTTTTGTTAGATATCAATGAATAAAATGATGTGGAAAATGAAATCGATCAAACAATGAAGCTCAATGTTTCATAATGCGATGCAAGACAAATATTTTCCTTGGTATTTTGGTCACCGGAATCCAAGACCAAATATAGCCTTAAGGTTCATAGTTTAAGATGCTTGAACAACTGGTTTTCTTAGCTTAAATAACTAACAATCCGTAGTAGACAAAAGATACCAACCATGTTGTTTGCTAATGTCACTTACTTCTAATTGAAATATCATGCTACGTTGCTTTTGTTTTGTACCATTTCAGTAGTTCTATACTAATAATTTCTGCTGGATGTTTAAACAATTTAAATATTCAGTTCAGCAGAGGTCAACTTAAAAAAAAGGATAATTTAAGTTCGGACCCCCTCAAGTATTTTCTAATTACCAAAAAAATCCTTGTTGTTCCGGAAATTACAAGAACACACCATATTGTTTACAAAACACCCCTTATGTCGTCAATTTGTAAGGGTAGCAGTAGGGGTGGCGAGTGTAATTAAGGTTTGCCTGAGGGGTAGCAAGCATTAGTTTTGTTATTTTATCTTTCCTCAATTATCTGTGGTTTTATTGCATCAATATATATGCGCGCGAGTGATGTCATATTTGGTGATTAAATTAATGCAGAGGGGAAAAGGCATTTTGTAGTACAGAGTGTCGATACCGACAAATCTCGATTGATGACAAGAAAGAGAAGCGTCGTAATGGGTTGAGGAAGACAGCGGAGTATTCTGGATCGCCATGCTCGGGTACACTGCAGTTTTTTGCTGGTGTTGCTGCAGCTTGAGTAGTTATTACATTTGTATGTATTTTATTATATATTATTATAAATAGATATATACAGATTACAAATAAAAAGAATGTTGGAAGAAGTTATCGCACAAAGCTACCTAAACAACATTTGAATTGTGGCAACTGGCATTATAAAAAGCCATTTCATAATAAATATTTCTTCCAATTAAGATCATGCAGTAGTGAGGGTTAAATAAATATTCCTTACATTATTTACTTCCTCAATAAGGAGGAAAAAGAGATCCCTTGAATGTTTTGTACTACAGTAAAATCAATTCAAGGCTGGTTACTGTATCATATTAATAGATAACATGAGGTGATGTATATCGTATTCCCGCGTAAAATTATGTTTTACGTTAAATGTTCAAGGTTGATTTGATCTCTTTATTAAATTTAAGATTGCGACTGAATTTGGTATGAACAGGGGTGTGCAAAATATGGTAAATTGATCGAACTGGGCCGAAATAAAACATTCAGTGCGAGCTAAAACGAGACTAAAAGTTCAGTTTTGTCTTGGGGTTTCTATCTATGTTTGCGTAATTTCGATTTTTGGTTCGACTACTAAATAATGTGCTTTTAATTATATTTACTGATTTCATTTTCACATTAGAGATTCTTGGTCTGATATTAAAATCTGTGGGTTGTTGATTTTCTATAAAGTAGTTGTGCTTGATGTTTGAATACCTTTTATTATTAGATGCTAAATGTTTGGAATAAGATTTCTTTTTGATGTTAAGTAATCTCGTTTCATTTTCTAATCAGATTCGGCAAAATCTAACCCATAGCCAAATAAAAGTAATTTGGTTAGAATTGGAAACCGAACCAGAACATTTGATTCGCTTTTGATTTGAAAAATTGGTAAACCCGAACCAGAGTTTTTGTTTCAATTACATGCAGGTCGAATGAGCACCATATATAGTTTGATATTAGGACCTAGAACTGAACTTAATAAAATGCAATAATTTCATATTCTCATATACAATTTTTTGAGTTGGACTTCAAAAGCTATTTAAGTAAACTAAATAAAAAGTTTAAAATTTAAAGCTCAAATGAAGGTTTTAAATTTCAAATAGTTTTATTTTAATTTTACAATTTTAGTCTCAACGCTGAACGTCAAATTAGGACTTGTCCTATTCAAAGTTGAATAAAAAACATGTAACTAACTTTTCTGATGGGGTTAGACTTTAGAATATGGCAGAGATAATTTTAAGCATTTATGGTGTAAATTGTGACTGTCCAAAAATCTGTATCGCAATATTACAAAATAAGTTATAAGATATATAAAAATTGTTGTAGGGCTTATAACCTTTACAAAACCGACCTTTTATATATTATGCTATTTGTTATCATAATCGATAGTTTTAATTTGGATTATTTCTCTAAGGTGTGACAAATAGTTAGTTTTTCTTTCTTTTTTAAGAAATAATATATTAAGAGATTATAATATTACGAATGAAATCAGGTGAAATATTTAAAACATAAAACTCAACTCTAGATAATTATATAATTTCATGGTGAAAAAAGAGTTGATTGAATGACTCAATATACACTACTGAACTTCTAAAGGGGCCAATTTATAACTTTCGAAAAAATGGTGGCCTAATCATTAAAATATTAAACTGTGCTTCTTCCGCTGCACGAAACTCTCCTGCTATTCTCTTCCCCCAATTCATTATCGTCGATTCTCTCCACTTTTAATTCGTACTCAAGCTTAATTTCAGTAGATCTCCAACATAAGCAAACATGGACGTGAGCTCAGGCGATCTCAACGCTCCACACTCGATGGGGACCACCATCATCGGCGTCACCTACAACGGCGGTGTTGTTCTCGGCGCTGATTCTCGCACCAGCACCGGTACCGAAGTGTTATTTTTTTAATGAATCTATAAATTAATATGTTCCTTCGTTTTTTTTTTTTGTTATTCTTGCAATTTCGAATTCTGAAAATAAGAGCATATAATTTGTAGGAATGTATGTGGCGAATAGGGCTTCAGACAAGATCACTCAATTGACCGATAATGTCTACATATGCCGTTCTGGATCGGTACGGATTTATCTAATTGTCGCTTGCTAATTTTAGTACTATTTGTTAGGGTTTTGTGTTTATTGCTATGATTTAGTTATATTTTGAAGTTAGCTGTTAGTAGATATTTCTCACAGTAGAGAATTATAGTAGCTACTTATATCTTATGGAATGTTTATTGAAGATTTTGAATGATTTGTCTTGCAAATTTTATTGAAATGGTTTTGAGACGCTTCTAGGTATAAAGTTAAGGTTGCAAAGTTTTCTTCCTTTACATTTTGTAACATGTTGCATGTTCTTTGAACAGGCTGCAGATTCACAGATTGTTTCCGATTATGTGCGCTACTTTCTCCATCAACACACGTAAGTTTGCATGATACTTCAGTCTGAAATTTAAAAGCAAGTCTTGTATTATCACTTGCTTTGTAGTTCGTATTCAACAATATTGACATAATTAATCCTTTTAAAGTCCAAATCTTATTTTTTCGCCTGAATTTCAAATTTATTTGTTTCTTATTCGATAAGCATTATACCTTTGTAGCATCATATTGACGTAAGTTTGCATGATACTTCAGTCTGAAATTTAAAAGAAGTCTTGTATTATCACTTGCTTTGTAGTTCGAATTCAACAATATTTACATAATTAATCCTTTTAAAGTCCAAATCTTATTTTTTCGCCTGAATTTCAAATTTATTTGTTTCTTATTCGATAAGCATTATACCTTTGGATTTCACTAGATAAGTGGACTTTTGGGAAAGTTGATACTTGTCTAAAATGGTTGAATAATTGAGCTCTTATTCTTTTGCCTTGCTTTTTTATTCAGGATACAGCTTGGACAGCCTTCAACTGTAAAAGTTGCTGCAAATCTTGTTAGATTATTATCTTACAACAACAAGGTGTGGCAATGATATCTCAAATCCAAGCTTTGATCCTTAATAACCTCAGCAAGTTGAAAATTGCAATCGACGACCAAATATATAATTGTTTTGATATAAGATAATTGAAGCTTTTGGGTTGACAAATCTAAAATTTGGTTAATATATGTAGTAAGAAAGTAGGGTTATATGTTGGCTTGCATGTTGGAGCAAGGTTAAACTGTGATTCAAAATACATGGCATGTGTGATAGCTTTTGCTGCAAACCTTCTAACAAAGATGGAATTAAATGGTATGATTTAGGTGGTAATAGATCATTCTATTATAGGACAATGACAACATGAAATCGGTCTCTTCTGGCTTTAATGTTCTCTTTGAACTGCTAACAATTTTACTTGGTCCATGCTATGAGAAGTTATAAAACTTAAAAATGTCAAAATGGCAGTTGAGAAATATTTATTTTCTGCATTGTGGCATATGAAATTGTTATTAAGATACTACTCGTTTTTCAATGCTATAAGCTGTTGAGTGTAAGACAAGGATTACTTTATTATAAATAGACTTTAACTTCTTTAATGAGTTAGAACTAGCTAAAGAAAATTTTATTTATAAGCCATTAATTTAAGAACAAAACTAGTCTGTCTTACTATCTGTCGCGTGCATGTCAGTATTTAAGGAATTACTAGTTCTAATTTCTTGTTGGCTCTATCATGTTCTCTTCGAGTTGGTTATAATTTATACTTGATTGTAACATGCAGTATGTTCTTGATTATATCAGTCATATGCTAATGCTTTTCATAGTGTCGTCTATGCTTTTAGCAATGTGTTGGATGTGTCTGGTTCATGCAAGATTAACTTGCATAGGTCTTTAATTCATGTTAATCTGTTAATATTGCAGAACTCTTTGCAAACTGGCCTTATTGTCGGTGGATGGGATAAGTACGAGGGGGGTAAAATTTATGGAATACCTCTGGGAGGAACAGTTCTTGAGCTGCCTTTTACTATTGGAGGTATGCCCTTCTTGTCTCTTGATTCATATTTATTCGGAGTCTAGTTTGCAAGTTATTGATTAGATTAGTTCCTATCTTATATGGTCACATTTCCTTGTTGAATTGGTTCCTAGCTAAGTTTAGATGGTTAAACTCAGGAAGTTTTTAGATGGTTTTTTTTTTTTTTTTTGATAATTGAAGTTTTTAGATGGTTAAACTCATGAAGTTTATGTTGTTTATAAACCCAATGTATTTCTTGGTTTGAGTCCTATTTTTTTTTAATGGAAGGAAAAAACTGGTTAGAATGTTACTTTGATCCTTGTACTAAAACTAAGTCGGTAATAGCACATTTTCATTCAACTCATTCCTTATTCTATTTGGAAAAGTCCTGATAATGTACAAAATCCATTGTCAATTTAATTCACGGAATCCAGGATGAGCTAAAAAAATAGATAGATTTTCATGACTGAGATGCATGATGATTAAGCCTATATGACCATTATTTGATAAATTACTAGATCAATAAATTCATTGTTGACAACTCTAGAGTTATTTTTATTTTTGGCTAACAATGAATGACCAAGACACTGTATTTTTCCAACTCCTGAATTATTGAGAATCCTTGCTTGCTGCCATCAAATAGAGAGACTTGGTTAAATATTTCTGACTCGTCGTTGGCAAATAACATACTGATTCTCTTTGTTTTACCTCAGGATCTGGCTCTTCCTATTTGTATGGGTTCTTTGATCAAGTGTGGAAGGAAGGGATGACCCAAGAAGAAGCTGAGGTTCGTAAATTGTGATCTTTACACAATAAAATCACAGAATTTTACATTCATGTTTAATTTGTTCTTTCAAGTTTCATTTTTGACATTTAAAGTAAAAAGAATCATTATTTATAGAAAAGCTGTTCTTTTCCGTACAGCAATTTGTCGTGAAGGCAGTTTCCCTTGCCATTGCACGTGATGGTGCCAGTGGTGGTGTTGTTCGGACAGTGACTGTAAGTTCCTTTCTCATTATTAATGTTATTATTTCAGGTTCAGCAATGATGATCCCAATCAGTCATAAGTTGGTCCTTTTTTTTTTTCTTTTCACGAATTGCAGATTAACAAAGATGGTGTTAGTAGGAAATTCTTCCCAGGTGACACTCTCCCTCTATGGCACGAGGAACTGGAACCTAAGGAGTCACTGTTGGATATTTTGTCAACTGCTGCTAGTCCTGAACCAATGGTCAGTTAAAATGTTTTGACATTTCTTGGTAACTTGCATTATTTGTGCATCAACAAGTTGTACTCAATGGATTTAATCTAGAGTACTTCTCCTAAGTGTAATTTGAATTTAACTTTGTTATATATTTCTTAGTTGAACTTGGATTTCTATTAAAGTTTTCGTTTTTGGAATTTGAATTTGTTTCTGTTTGCCATTGTCCAACAAGAATTGCATTTTACATGAGATGGATGCAGCGGCGGTGGTTATGAAGGTGGTGTGGGTTTTCTATATATACAAATATTATGATACTTCATGTTGTAATATTTGTCTAATAATTAAATACAAACGAAATATGAAGAAGGGAAAAATGGAAAGAAGATGGGAGAAAAAGAACATTTAGTTGAAAATTTTCATATAATTGTTTTTATTTGAATTTGATAACTAATATTATATGGAGGAAAGAAAGAAGTAGAAGACAAACGAAATTTGGCTAGAATTTGGCTAGAAGCCAAGAAGGCTAGAATGTATTTAGACTGGATGAGTAAACCAAATTCCTTGTTTATATAGAAGTAATAGTTAATTAATTAACTTAAATGATCTTAGTCTGAAAATATCAAATTAATTATCCCTTATATTTTATATTACGTCAAAAAAATTAATTAAAATGCATAGTTAAACAAAATGTTGAAAACTAAAAGATAAAATCCACCTTCTCAGAAAAATGAATCACAACGATTGATATTTATTGTTCCAGAATTCACATCTACCTCCCTCCCCTCGTATTCAAAATATCAATAGATCCTACACCAAAAAAAAATCTATCCGAGAAATGTAATTTGTGCTACTTTCATTGACAAGACGACAAAAATTATGTAACGTCTATACATTTGGAAATTACACCGTGCATACACAAATCAAGCCTTTTCTACAATACAAACATGTTTTTACACTAGATAATAATTTCTTCTAACAAGCAAAAGGCTTGAGCATTTTTCTACAAATTTCACGCGGCAGAGCTACCTATGCTTGATAATTAAGACATGGACATTGTCAACAAAAAGTTGTCCTCTTCGTCTACTTCCATATGGATCAATCCCTATTCCACCATGTATGCAAAATAAATGAGAATTTTAATGGCGAAGAACTTGCCATATAAACTACAAGTAGAAGGCAATTGTTTATACTGATGATCCGTAAACGAGCTTTCGATGCAGAAGATGAATTGAATAAAACGTCAATCCAACTAATTCACACCATTATCGGAGCTACTACATGCTTGGTTAGGAAGGACATTGTTTCCAAAATCTCCATCCAAACTCATTTGTTGTACTTCTGAAGGCGAAAGGATCTTTATACACCGAACACAGCTCACAAATTCCCTGAATTCAAGAAGGGCTTTATTTTTAGTTTTTGAAGAAGAATGGTGATGCTAATAGATGTAAAAAAGTTCAAAATGTTTTAGAAAAGTAGGACCAAAAGATTAGAATGAGTTCAAGAACTTACTCCCATGGATCGTCACCGACTAATAAAACATCGTTCTCATGATCCACATACACAAGTTTCCAACCTACTCTCTGTCTATCCTCGAGTTGTCCCTCTATACCAAATCTACGAGCCAAGTCTTGCTTAAGCTCATCATAGCCCGAGTAACGCCCAATATCGATCGATCTTCCTACAGCTCCGCGCTTATAAACCTTAAAAAAAAATAAGACCATTTAGACTATGATTTCAAGAAACATAGTAAATCATTCATGTCTATGCGACAAACAATCATAAACTACCAACCTTCGTATATGTCCGTAATCTTGGTATCTGAGTTGGAGCCCAAGCATTATTTCTATTCATGAAGCTACCATCATTTATAGTAGAATCGATCGAATTGAATGCCATATCCGGAACTCCAAACGACTGAGAAACCATTGATGAAGATAATTCAGGTTGAGCTTCCTTGGGGTTGTTCTCATAGCTAGAAAGCATGCCACCTCCTCCAGACGAGAGATTAGTCGAGAAATCTTTACCCGATCCCATCATGTTTTTCGTGATCAAAGGATCAGACATCATGGGAATCTCCAAATGATTGTCAATGGTAGCCCCAAAAGAAACATTTTCGACTTCTTGACTTGCGTCTCTAAACAACATTGATTGAGAATTAAAAGACATAGAGTTGTTGTTATTGGTTTGTGGGATTTGGACGTCATTTTGAGAAAGAACCGATGTTGCAGAAGATGAACTATCGAAATAATCTATTTGGTTTCCGACAGGTGGATTAAGGTACATATGTGATGCAAAAAAACCTTGGTTGTTCTGGCTTTTGGGCACATTCACAGAAGGCTTAACTTCAACTTTTTGCGGCAAATCTTTACCTTTAGAAGGCATAGTCTCAAGGCAACTTGAATTTAGCTGTGCAATCTCATCTCCATGTATCGTAGTTCGGTGGTTTCTTACGTTCATCATGGACTGAACTGGATTTGGACAATTGTTTGTGGATGGCGAAGTCGAACAAGAGGGAACATCATCAGTAACTGCCGACTGGCCTCCATTAGCTGAAAGCTGATTGTGTATCAGATTTAGGCTGTTTCCCACTTGTCCAGCTTGTTGAAAAAGCTGATTGTTTATCGGACCTAAGCTATTTCCCACTTGTCCAGATTGAAAGTTTGGTTGGGGGAACCGAAGATTTGGTTGGCTGTTATTTCTAGTCAGCTGCTGCTGTGTTGCTTGAGGTACGGGATTCATTTGACTTGCCGGTATGGACCTTGAGAAATTCGGTTGAATGTCTAAAAGCTGCTGCTTCTGCTGTTCTTGCTGCACTAAAAGTGATTGTTGTTGCTGTTGCAGCTTTTGTAGAAGTTGCATTTGTATTTGGTTTTCTGGCATATGCTGCAACTGTTGGTTTATGTGATCTGTTGTTTGAGACGGTATAAGATTTTGCTGTACTTGAGGTACGTTTTGAGATAAGTTTCTCTGAAGCTGTTGGTTTAGAAGTGATTGTTGCTGCTGAAGAACATTTTGAGGCTGGATTGGATTCTGATTTTGCAAAAGCTGGGGTTGGGACTGGGACTGGGACTGGGACTGAACTTGGCTTGTGGGTAAAGTTTGACTACTCAAATTTTGCCTCTGAGGCTGTATAATCGAGCCTAAAGGGCTCAAAGTGGAAGACGATTGCAGCTTTTGGAACTGATCTTGAACTTGTACTGGCTGCTGATTTGGCCTTTGGGTATTGAACTGTATGTTGTTCGGCTGCGAAATTTGAGACGCGGGTAAGTTAAACTGGCGTGCGATATCTGATCCGGTTAGGTTTTGGAGAACCGAACTAGACATCGGGTTTACATAATTGGGTTGCATCGAGTTGGCTAAAGAGGGATTTTGCATGTTCATCCATTGAACTAAGCTTAGACCCGGAAGAGCTTGCGGGTCTTTCATGCCAAAGTCTTCACCTCCTAACCAAGGCATTGTTCTTCTGAATATGTTGTCTAAATCAGAAGACTCATCATCTGCAAGAAGAAACACAATATATGTAAGAATTTTAGAGGTATTCAATTCTTGAAATCAATTGTACATATTTATGGAAGCATGCACTTTTGTAAGGACCAAAATAAAGATACCTTTGCAGGTCAAAATATTGACCAAGAAAGGACAAGAGAAAAGAAAGCATCTAGCCATATTAAAGCCTGTCCTATGTTACTCACTATGCTATACTTTTTTCTTGGATGGACAAATAATTGTTGTAAATTACTTTTTGAAGATTTTTTTCATTGCCCACTTTTGTCAGGATAAATACTCAAGAGACAGTGGAAAAGAGTCAACTAAATATGATTAGACACTAAAGAGATAAATGCAACTATGTGTGGCATGAGAGCACCAAGTCCACTATTAAGAGGGCTTGTTTGCAAAAACTTGAGAAAAAATGATTTTCAGATTTTTTTTAGCATTTTTTGTTATTTGACACAAAAACAAAAGCATTTGCAAACATTTCCTAAAAGAAAAAAAATTCGAAAGTAAGGTAAGAGTTGTTTTTTATGTACCTTCACTACAACAGGAGAAGAATTGGGTTAAAAGAAGCAACAACACATTTGAGAAAACAAAAGCTCTATTACCTGGCATTCCGGGTTGTCTTGGGCGTTTTGAACGGAAGAAAGGTGGAGTAGGGCAAATGAAAAATGGAGCGGTTACAGGTTCGATCTCCCAAATCGAGACACGGTTACGCCTTTCACCAGCAGTTGACTCATCCCACCCAACCTGCTCATAGAAATATCAAGTAAGTTTTCAAGACCTAAAACAAAAAGGATAGAAAGAAACTTCTAATTATGTAGTATTAGGAAAGGTAGCATATCTCTTCAATCTTACTTGTAAATTGCGCCATTGCGAATTCTTCCATCTGACTGGATCCAAATCAGCTATTCCAGTTATTGTACCCATATATCTGCACAATGCATGCTATGTTAGTGAAACTCTACATTGTATTTTTAGATGAAGTTATAGTGTCTCATAAAAGTGGCATATTTTTATGATTTATTGGGAAAATGAGTAAGATATAAGCATAATAGTTGTTGCCACTACCTTCTTGTTCCCGATTCTTCGGTTTCAAACATCATACGGAAACGCATGCCTAGAGATATTTGGTTACTACAAACCGATTTATAGTACTTGGCCAAAGGAATAACGAATTCTGATGGACTAGCCCTGCTCAAATTCAAAAATCACAATTCAGAAGACTCATAATGAAGCTCAAAACGCCAATTAAACGAACAAAATTCAAAAATCGGAAGATTAAAATGTAGTCAATGACCTAGGATTATAAAACACGGTGAAAGGGCTACTATTTGCAGCAGCATGGGCAGCTGCAGCTAGAATGCCGATATGCATACTATCACTCGACAGCACCGATGACGATAAGTTGGTCGGTTGTCTATTAGCTCGCCTTATGCCTAAAAGAAGCTGCTGCTTTTCATCCCTATTAGCAAGCATGCTTATTACAAAAACACAACTGGTAATTAAGATAGAAGTTTGTAAGAAATTTCATTCATTCATTACCTAATAAATAACACGGAGTCGCCTGCAAATAACCTCTTCCCACCGACAAAAAGGCTCCATCCGGTAGTAAGCAAGTGACGTTTTGGTTGTCCTAAAACCACAGCCATAAAATTTTGAGCAACAAAATCGGAATAAGCATCTATACCATCTTAACAATATACAGGCTTGGGAACCTTGAGCAAAATTTAAAAACAGTAAACTATGTCACATTTTTTTATTCACTATAAATGCAATTTACTTTCTTGTTCTACTAGGATGTGAATTATTAATACACAATCATAATTGTTAACATGGGCTTAAGCATTTTGGGCCAATTGGCTAAGCCCAACAATGTTGACAGGGTAGTCTACTGGGCCATTAAAAACTGAAAACAAAATCTTCCTATTCTAGTTTTTAAAAATTTGGTTTTTTTTCTACATATAGAATGCTCAATTCACTTAAATCCTTTTTGTGACAGGTATGTAAGAACATGTAGCAGCCAAATGAGTTTTACCTCGGTAAATATGACGAAATGTCCAAACATTATCGTGCAAATCCCTCGCCATAAGCTCTTGTGCGGGTGGTTGCATTGTGAAGTCCTAAAACAAAGTGAGTCTTTTCCAATATAAGACGCTACAAAAAAAAAAAAAAAAACAAGGAGGGAAGAAGGGGGATTCTTCGGTCGATTGGATTTACTAACCAGAGAAGGGAAGATCTTTTCTGCAGCACGACGAGGCACAGAGAAACCCCCATGAGTGCTAGTATCACTTGCAGTCAATGTTTTACAGAAAAACTCCGTTTGTGGTTTATTTGCTTTGATCGATAGATCAGATCTCAATAAAGCATCCTTATCAAACTGCAATAAAACAAACTTAGTAAGTACATTCAATTCTTTTCTTTGCACTGAATTTAATTTTTTAATTCAATATTCCTTGATTAAGGAAGAAACATACAGAAGGAACTGGTTGCAGCGTCATCTGAGCGTATACTTCATCCGTTTCTGGATCGGCCTAATAGATACCAAAATTAACTAAAGTCATTAATAAAATGCAATAAAAGAAATAAAAGTTCTAAAGAAGCCATAAGTTGAAAAAAGCATACATGCAAAGTGACACTGTGAAGGAGGCAAAGTAGTTTAGATGGAAGATTTGGGTAATTTGGTATTTGTGCATCTACATCTCTTTTCATGGATGCAGCAACCTGAAAAACAAAAATCCTATAATTATCAGCACATAATAAACATCAAATTCTGAGTATAAAATTTTCAATTTGAAACAATACATAGAATTTCTAAATGGTGTTGCCTATTGAATTAAGCTTTAAACTATTTTTAATCACAAATCGACGTAAAATTTGTATACGGATAAATCAATCCAACACGAACAAAGAGAATAAAAAGATCCAACTTACTTCCAACAAATTTCATCGTCCTTGGCGCTTTACTCAATGAATAAACAACCCAAATTTACCAGAGATAAACTCAATACCAAGTAGAATAATCAGTACTGCACCATTTATATGTGTTACAATATTACAATATTATCTTATTTTCTTGCATTAATTGAAACATTAGGTATTATTATTATTTATTTTCTTGCTTCCCTAAAATTAAAGTTAGAAAGATGGCCTTAATTATGATCAAGAAAATCTACGGTTAAGTATGGGTAATACACATGATGTTGAGTGAAACCATCACTTTTGAGAATCCGTTACTATAAATAGTCATTGATAGCAAAAACCAAATTGGATGTACGAAAAAATAATTTTCTTGTAAAGTAGTAAAAAGTAAAAATCTCAATCCACATTCCCAAAAGAGCTTAATTGCGCATGTTAGCAAGGTCCACTTAATTGTCATTTTTAATTTTTAATCTAGGGAGTTTAATAAATTTAGAAAACTACTACCCCACTCATCATATCCCCACATCTCAAACTCCATTTAATCTTAATTAAACACCAGCTCACAATAGCAAGGAATAATCCACCTACATAGATAGATACACACCATTAAATTAAAACCAACTTAATTAATTTCAATAAAATACTGTAGTATTTTAAATTAAATAAATAATAATAATGACAAATATGGAATCCTTGCATGTGACCATATTATTATGCAGCAACTCAGCGCCACTGACACAATTGATCGTGGGGGTGAAACTCAGGCAGATAAATTAGCGCCGTATCGGCGCACTTTAGCAACAGTCAGTCCCTAACAATAATAATCGATCATTACAGTAAAAAGTAAATAAATTGATCAATCTTTACCTGTTCACTATGGCCTTGAGGGAAGTAGACGACGTGGGTCCCAGCCGCCGGCAAGTTCACAAGAGGACCGGCGCACGCCTGCCACAGCTCACCGTTTATACACTTCTTCTCAACTGCCACGTGTCATCCAAAATATTACTATATAAAGTTTATATTTTGATTTATATATCCAACAAAGGTTTTCTACTGTAGTATTGGATTTTAGTTTTAATTTCTACTCTAGTACCTTCAGCCGCGGTGGCGGATTGTGCTCCGCCGCCGTTTCCGGCGGTCGGAGACGTCTTCATTTCTCCTCTTTAAACCCCTGCTTCCTCCAGAAACTGTTAATAAGTGGCTGGATTATGTCACCGGAGCCTCATCTCGGCGGGGAAAAAATAAAAATTGAATCTTTTAACTTTAAGAGGTGGATCAGGGAACTTTTCGCAAAAGGGTTATGATTTTTGAGGAAAAGGGTGGATGAGTTTGCCGGAAAGAGAATATTCCGGTGGAGAGAGAGAGAAAGGCAGGGGAGACAAGAGGAGCTTTGGAAAAGGAGGGGATGTTGAGGATTGCAGAGACCAAATGAATTTGCAGTTTTACTTTTAATTTGCTTTGCCCCCTTTTCCACACTACACCTTTCAGACACACTTTCTCTCTCTATTTCTTCTCTTCTTTCTTTCCAAGAAGGCCCTTTCTCTTTCTCTTTCTCTTTCTCTTTCTCTTTCTACTCAAAGTGTTCTCACCTTTTCTTTTTACTCCAGAATTTTATTTATTTATTTATTTATTATTAGCTTATTTTAAGTATTGTTTTTGTGATGAAATGTACACTGTAGTTGTGTATATATTTGTTGTATGTAGATGTCATGTATGTATGTGTATGTCTCTTTCTTGATTTTGCCTTGTTTTTCTCTCTCTCACCAGCTACTCCCTTGTAAAATGAACTTTTAACAGCACAATCTCTCTCTTCTTAATTTTGCCTTGTATTTCGAGTCCCCTCTCACTACTCCGCTGTACATGAATTCTTTATAGTACTTTCTGACAACTACTTTGGTACTAATTGCAGTTATCCTCGATCCTAAATTTTAATTTAAGAATATTTGGTCATATTTTAATTCTTTATAGCGATATTTGATCATTAATGCACAAAAATAGTTTGTACAATCCAAAGAAATTATCACAACATCATATATAAGTGTCATTCTAATCAAATATACAGGAAAATGGGAAGGGAAAAATGCATCGCTGGGTCAAAATTAATATTATGGAAATTATTTATATTACAAATGAAGTTAAAAAAATTACATTTAAGGATGATGATGAAGGGCTTCTTTCATATGCGCAATTTATTATATTACGGCAAAATTAAAATCAAATGAAGTTAAAAGAATTACCTTTAAGCATGATGATGAATGACTTATTTCATATGCCGTGTATTATATGTTGAAGAACAAATAAAATTATTAATGTGATTTATCTAAAAAATAATTAAAATAATTTATTTATTTTCTTGTTAAAATATACTACTATTAAAAAAGAAAAGAAAAGTTAATAATATATTGATAAGAGAGAGAATATTGAATTACCAATTAAATGAGTATTTTGGGAATTGAGAAATATGGATTTAATGACCATTGACTTGAAAGGGCAGAATAGGAAATTAAAAAAAGTTGTTCTGGTAGCAACAATATATGCTCTGGCAATTTCGCTAGCCTATTTTTAATTGATAGTGTGGGCTTGGTTCCTACCTAAAGTGTGCATTTGTATATCATCACGATTTTAACTGTTTATTTGAATGGTCCCTTTTTGTCGATATCGGATTTAAAAAAATAATATGGGTAGTTTGGGTGAAATCTTTGAAAACTCATTTGATTAGTTTGGATGTTGAATTTTGTGATTTTGAAAAAATTGAAATTTCACTTGAATTGGTTTTAAATATTGGGGTTTAGAAAAATGTGAATATGTTTGTGATGAGTTTATTGAATCTGACGAAACTAAGTTAGAAGGATTTTGGTTCGGTTTCGCGAAACCCGCGAGCCTAGACCAAAACTCGTCCACATAAATTCTAAAGGTTTTGGATTCGAATATTATGTGAAGTGTGATAATATTTAGTTTCATTCTAGTAAATTGATAGTTATTGTAAGGGATCGATATTTTGATTTAATTACGTGATTTATCGTTTAACTAAAATGAAATGACATGATTTATTACACTCGCTCCGGATTATATCTTGCTTCCAATTGAATGCTAATCATGTGTATAAACAAATGAAGTTAATAGTTTAAAACAATACATTTTACAATTTTTATTTTTGATAACTTGTTACAAGTTTAATTTAATTATTTTATAAAGATTGTGTTAAACTTAATAAATTCTAATATTAAATTATGAACTGAACTTGGACAGTTTTAATTGAATTGGACACGTGTTGAATTTGAATATTTCAATATTTTAGAATTTCTTTAACTTATCCAAGTTGAGTTTTAAAATCTACTATTAGATGATAATTATTTTTCAATATGTATTTATTATGTATAATAAATCATTGTTCAAACGATTTCTTTTTAACCAAACACGAGTTAAGTGTTTGCTTTAACAATATTAGTTACCATGGATCAAAATTTCGGTTCAAATGTATGTTTCGGTCAGTCAAATATTGAAAACTTTTTGAGATTATTCGAAAATGTTTCGGAAACACCAAGGAAAATTTGTTAAAAAAGGTGCCAAATTTAGGAAAATAACAGAGTTTAAGATAAATAAATAGTTTCGGAATTACATCTTGTTTTCGTTTCGCCTTATTCAAAAACGAAAACTTTTCGATGTTTTCGATAGAAAAAATGGAAATTTTGATCCAGTTACACGGTGGATCTACTATATGAGTTGGGCGGCCTTGACCCCCACAAGATTTTGCCTTATATTGCTTTAACAATATTAGTTACACGGTGGATCTACTATATAATTTATTTGCATTTGACTATTGATTTCTTTCAAAAGCTAAATTACAAATTTTTGTAATTTAAGTAATATGTTTATCAATAGTATGACTTAATTAATTAAATTATTTTGGTTTTTCAATTGATCTGATAGTATGCGTATTATGATATTAGTTTATAAAGCAAAATAAGCATAAAAATAATATAGTGTTTTATATGTGAAATATGAAGTAAAGTTTCTAAAAATAAGCATGAAAACAAGATAAAAAACAATATTTTGCTAATGCTTTGATTCATAATGAGAATATATTGAAAATATATTATAAAGTATATATTTTTGTCTCCATCATATATGTAGATTTTATTTTTACTGAAAATAAAAGTTGGTCCCCTCGACTTTGAAATCATAGATCCGCCCCTGATTAGTTACATGATAGATTAGCAAAATTACTCCACTTGTACTATATTTAGATTTTGTCACAACAAATTTGACAAGAATTCCCTAGTATTAAATAGGCCCAGGCGCATTCAAAGACAGTCACACCCGAATCCTAAGTACATGGATTAAAGAATTGTCATTTTTTTTTTTTTTTAGATGAAGAATTGTTATGTTGGTTTACTGCTATTTGACTTGCTTTAGACTTCTTAGTTAGTTAGGACTATTAAATGTATAGGACTCTAAATGTTTAGGAATAGTTTTTATTATATCAGGGTGGTAGGACGTTATTTTGATTAATGAGAATTATTTCAATTTGTGGCTTACTTGCGTCTCGAATAAGAATATCAATATTTCAGCACCTTGTGATCGTATCATATTACTGGATAGTTTTAACGCAATTACTATGTGTTAATTAATGCACTCAATAATCCATTCTCCTAGCTACTACATGAGTTGTATAAGATTTTGAATAGACTTATTATTAATTTTCATTAGATTTTTAGTATTAATAAGTATTTGCTTCATTAATGAATGACATACTTGTTGATTACATATTGGTATTTCCCTCCTAATCATATTACATAGCATAAAACTGTTTCTTCCATTTATAAATATGTCATTATATATTATTAAAAACATGTTCTTCACCAGATATTGACCCATCAATATCACCATCCTCATTTTTACGGTTCTACCCTCATTAACTTTGACAATGACCGAAGAATTCCTGATCTATATTTTTGGTGATATTTGTGGATTAGTTTTGACATGGTCCGGTTTGCAATGCGGCAGTTGGAACAGTTGATAAATCACAAAACCATTTATTGTCATTTTGGACCAGCATTAATTAAAAATGTTTAGAGAATATACATTATGCAGGCATCATAGAAATGCATGCAATTATCCATCGGAAAATTTTTAATATAAGTTATGATAATTCTTCATCGTTCGTATGACTTATTTAAGGGATTATTGCATTTTTGTGCCACAATTATAAACCATTGACGCTTCTATCCCGTAACTTTTTGGACTGACACATTTGGTGCCATCAATTCAACATCAGTGACAATTTTGGTGTTAATTGAGACCTAATTTTAAAATTGACCCAAAATTTCCCTTGTACGGGCCATGTGACATGAAAAATGGGGATATTTTGATCATTCAAATGTCTTTTTACTTTAAAAAAATTCCAAAATTTAAAATCCTAACTTTTCCTATAAAATTCACCAAACATATATACCCTTCATTAAAAAATTTACCCACCTTCTTCTTCTTCTTCCCAAAATAAAAACATCCAAGTAGCCTAGTTCTTGATGGGTGGAAATAATAGTTTGTTTAATAAAAAAAGCGTTGAATGGTCAAAATCCTCAATTTTCATGTTACATGGCCTGCACTTGGGGAATTTCGGGCCAATTTTGAAATTGGGTCTCAATTGGCACCAAAAATGTCACCGATGTTGAAGTTGTGACACCAAATATGTCAGCCCGAAAAGTTATGGGGTAGAAACGTCATTGGACTATAATTGTGACACAAAAAATACAATAACCCACTTATTTAACAAGTAAAATATACGGAGAATATGACTATTATATATAACAATATAAATTCGATGTAGTTTATAAGCAGAATGCTACATCAGTTGAGGTGGTCCTATTTCCAAATCATTCTGATTCCCTAGTTTGATGATGTAAAGTATCTTCCTTTGTATATAATCTTATAAGAATTTGCTTTTTATAAGATATATACGAATCAACGAAAATAATTTATTGGGTTATACGTTCGTTTGAAAAAAAATTAAATGATCATATGAATAGACCGCCAAAAGATTAATTTGAGATGTTGTTTTCAATCTTTGTCTGCTAAACAAGTTGACAAGTCAAATCTTTAATTATTTTGATATTTTACGATTCTTTTAGCTGTTTTTTAGTTTTACGCGAGTTTTCTATTTAACGATACTAAGAAAGGGTGATTATTGTTATTATTGAATGAATTGTAGAAGAAATAGGTAGACAAAGTTTGTAATATGTTAAAAGAAATTTTAATCAAATCATGATCCGTTTATATTAAGAACAGTTCATGTTGTACTGTTGCTGTTCCCCCAAGCCATATCATTATATGTGAATTTCTTCAACATGAATATAAATTTGAGTCATTATTTTAGGTATTAGTCTTTTTCACTATACCAATTACATTTTGGTGCCGCTTACTTTAATTTTATAATATATTTTTTGTTGATTTTATATTTTAAATCACATTATTATAGGCAAAATTATGAGATCCACAATTATCATAAAAAAATTAAAGTGATATATTTCTATAATGTGTTTTTAATGGGACAATAATCTCATCTCATAAGTGAGAAAGACTCTCACATCTCTCCGAACACCAACACTTTAATTGAAAGGTTACGTCTTTCTAATGTTTATTTATTTAGTTAGTTTTGAATCACACTATTTAATTAAATAACCAACAATTTTTACTAGCCTATTAATTCTTGATCACCCATATTTAAGAATGACCTTAGTTTTCCCAAAAAAAAAAAAAAAAAAAAAATTAAAAAGACAAAAGTTAAAAGCACTAGCCTATTAATAATTGACCATAATGGGATTGTTGAGCTTTTGCTAGCATTAATGATACTCCTTTTTTTTTTTTTTTTATCGCTTTGAAATTTTCTTGTTTACCTTTATTTGTTGCTTTAGGATTTTGATGTAAAATTAATGATATTTTATCAATTTTATCTCTTTTACTAATACTTGTCATTAATGTTAATATTATTTGATTAAAAGAGTATTTTGAAATTTTTACTTCAAAGTTAATAGTATTTTAATTCGTGTGCAATTTTCCAAAACGACAAATAAAAAAACGAAAGGAATACCATTTAACTAGATAAAAATCTTACAAAAATACAAGTAAAATTTAAGAACTTATTAATTAGAAGAATGACCAATTACATAACAAGAGCACAATTGCTTTCAGGTAATCTAAGTCTTACAAAACTATATATAAGTCGACAATTTTCAAAAAGGGTTCTCAGTACACAAAACAAAGCTTCCATTAACCTTTAGAGCAATGAAGGGTCATAAACTTCCACAATTAATGCGATCCGTACGGAGAAAGGATAATTAAAAATGTAATTAAAGCAAGTAAGTATTATTAGGAAACTAAACTTTTTTTGCTTACCCAGACCAGATGCACGGGGTAATACATAACTTTATCCTTATACCGGGTGACGTTGCAGGCAACGTCGGCGGCTAGCTTCAGATGTTGACGGCTCCACTTTACGGAATTACTCCCTCCGTTTCATAATATCTGTCGCTTTGAGAAGTTTTTCTTGTGCCATATTATCTGTCACTTCATATTTCCAATAAAGCTTTAATTACTCTTTTTCCATTTTTGCCCTTTATGCTCATAAGTTAAATTGAGGCAATTAATGAGATAATTAAGGAATATGAAGTATTTGAGATAGTTAAGAGATAGAGAGTTAGTGGAGGATAGTAATTAATTAAAAAGGGTGTCTTAGTCTTTTTAATTTTTTTTCCTAGAATTCAGCCATATTAAATGAATTCCTTAATTTATGTGCATACACGTGAAAAGACAGATAATATGAAACAGAGGGAGTACTATTTGCTACGTATTTGTTATCATTCTTGTTCCAAAAAGGTGAAATAGCTCACCCCGGGCGCCCCTCATTCTTGTTATCATTCTTAATAACACAATTATAGTAGTAGTATAATCATGGATTAAAATTTCGTTTCGATGTAAGTTTCGGTGAGCTTAATATAGGAAACTTTTCGATTAATTTTCGGAAACAGTTTCGAAAAAATTAGGAAAAATTATGAAGAAAGTTATTAAATTAAGAAAAATAGAAAGTTTCAAGGCAAATATAGAGTTTCGAAAATACACCTAATTTCGTTTCGATTGATTCAAAAACAGAAAATTTTCGATGTTTTCGACGGAAAATAAGGAAATTTTGATCCATGAGTATAATGCTTGTACATTTCCTATAAAAGAAAATAAACTTAATTAAGCAACTCTTAATAAATTGCACAAGGATATCTCTAAATAAATTGGGCTTGGGGCTCAACAAGCACAAAGTAATTAAGTACACGTGGTGTAATTGATTAATATAATTATTACATATTTAGTGAAATACCACATCACCCATGTTCTAGATAAATTACACCATTTTTTAATGGGAAAAAAAGATTTATAACAAAACTAAAATTATAAAAGTGAAGTAAAAAATATTACATAGAAACGGTTATATGTTGTTTTGCTCTATGAGATATAAAAAGATTATATTTTCACGTGACATACATTATACTTTTATACGGTAAAAAGATTATAAGTTCATGAAAATAGAGTTCACAAAAAATTACATATAGAATTGAAAATTAAGAAAATTCTGATGAGAAAGTAAAAATAAATAGAGTAGTAGTACAAATAGTAACCTAGCGCAAAAATGTTGAAAAAGATAGGAAAATTATGTATAAATTGAGTTTGATCGAACCCCATCCATTCATAGTTATATCACATGATATATATTTATTGATTGAGTATTATCCTATCTCATAAATAATTTATTACATTTATAAAATAAATTTATTACACTTCTACCAAATTCAATTAGAACAAGAATTAGCAAACAGGGTATCTTGGAAAGGAATCAGTATATAATAGTATCATATATATACAATTTGAGAACAAAAGAATTACAACTAGTGCAGAGTGAGACCGAGCCGGATCTGGTGGTGGTGGCGGTCTCTGACCTGCCTCCAATGACTTTGGATCTTCATTATTATGCTTTATTTATGCTTGTTGCTTTGTGTTTGTCTTTTGTTTGTTTTTGCAGATATGTTTGTGGTAGTTCACATTGGTTTTTAAAGTTTGTGTTCTCTGAAGAGAAGATCAATTTTGGGAGTTTGGTTTTGGTTTTAGCACTTTGTTATTATTCCAGGTTTTCTCTTGGGATCAGTCCGAAGATTTGGCACCGATTTTCACTCCGTCTGGGAATCATTCCGTTGCACAGAGATGTTCAATTGCTCATTTTCTTCACTTTTTCTTTCTCTTTTGTTTGTTTTGTTTTCCCGAAATGGGTTGGATCTTCTTTGTCCATTTTCTTTTTAGACTTTGTGGCCACTACAATGTATTTGTAATTTATTTTGTTTAATAATGAAATTATGGTTAATTATAAAAATTAAAAAAAATTTAAAAAAAACTAGTGCAGAGTGGGGTCCAGTGAATTGACCACATGTGTACAAAATTCTGCTGAGGAGGAGGTGGAACAATTGACGACCTTTGATTGACAATTGCTTTTACAGAGGAATCAAATCTTGGCCGTCAGTTGGTGGTCGGCAAAGTACGTATTCTTCAGCTAAGCGTAATTCGAGGTCGGCTCTTCCACTGTGGCATGGCTCGGCTAAAGTAGGTAAGGGAATTAGCTGTGGCTTTTTGCAGCCGAAAAACCGCCAGGTTTAACGGAATTAGTTGCACTTACTTTTCCATTCATTTTAATTTAATATTCCTACTTTTTAATCACCGCTAAAGCTGCTCAATTTCTATCAAACGTCAGCAAAAATAAGTGGAGGCAACAATGCATTTATTTCTTCTTCTTTCACCATAAAATTTAAATAAATAAATACTTGTGGTTTTTCATTTATCTTTATATATCTTATAGTTCATGTTGTACGATAAAAAAGTTATGATAATAATTTAATTTTTCTCTTGAAAATTTAAGTTAATTTAATAGTAGTTGATCACTTACAATAAATTCAAACTTGACCATAAACTATGCGCGTTTGTGAATTCATAAAGGTGTAAAAAAGTTGGAAAGAAATGGTGAACAAACAATAGTTGCATTTATCAATTACTTAGGTCATCTCCAACAGCACTCTTAAATTTCAGCCTCTTATCTTAAAATATAACTAATGAACAGTGTTATACACTTCCATTTTTTACTCTGCTTTCCAACAGCTAATTTATATTTTAAGAGACTACTTTTTAACAACTATACAATTTCACTTCAACAGCTAGTCTATATTTTAACAAGTAACTTTATTTATTTTATACATATAATAACGATATATTCGTAATATTAATTGATTTTATTTCATAATAAAAAATAATCTTTTATAAAAAAAGATTAATTTTTATTATTGACATCTAACAATGCCCCAAAAATAATAATCAAAATATTATCACTAAATATAGACTATATCAGATAAAATTTAATTATATCAGATAAAGTAAATACTAGCTTTGGGGTTTTTGTCTGGTGAAATTTAATTATATCAGATAAAATTTACTCCATTTGCAGGAAAGTACAAAAGATTCAAAAGATTTTTTGTACTTTCCTGCAACCATTTCCAATTAGCATTTTTAGTTTGGCCATGGGTATTTGGCAACCCAAAGTTATAAATTTTAGCAACTTTTAAATTATACAAGCTCTCTTGGAGAGCAGTTTTCATCATTTTTTTAGTAAAACTCTTAAAATTTGAGTTTTAGCAATGCTCTTGGAGATGCCCTTAGAGCAACTTTAATGGTGAGGACAAATGACGAACTAAATCATTTTGGGTGCAAGATATCCAAAAAAAACCTACAATGTCCAATGAAAGGTACAAAATGCTATTTTTTAAATTGTCATATAATTCTTTATAAAAATTAAGTTACAACAAAAATTTTAATTGTGGTATCGAATTTGCATTTTCATTTCCAGTGGTACAAAGGTTGCCAAATGGTCTATTGCGTGAAATCAAAAAAGCAATTTTTCCGTAACAAATTCATCATTAAAAATTAGAAGTAGGAATCATCTTTCAATATAGTATTTTGTTTTAATATTTTTTTTAAAGATAAGTAAAATTCTAGAATTTTAGGAAAACAAAAACGGTTTTTGTATTTTATGTTTGATTTCAAAACAAGTGATGAGTCTTATATATTTTATTTATTTATATTTAAAATTATACTTAACTAATAAATTGAAGTGTATTTAATTTTCATATTTAATTCTTGGTCTTTTATCATTTAATTTTTTTTTTTTAAAAATTTTGAGTGTAAAATACAAAAATTATGAATTCCGTATTAATCCAAATTAAGCACAATAAGTTAGAAAAAGAAAATTGAAACCAAAAATGGCAGAACAACAAAATCAAAACCAAATACATGCAGAGTGCAAGCTACGTAAATAAATTTCCATTTCAGTGATAAACGAATGTAATCTCTCATTCGTCACAAAATATTTGTACATGTTAATTTGATGAATGCGCCTCGGTATTTGTCTTTTTCCTTTTTTTTTTTTTTTTGTCATTATTTCGAGGGTGATTTACACTCAGAACTCCTCAATTTTTGGCATATTACAAGAAACTCCTTGTTGTTTCAAAATTACAATGACATCCTCTCAGATTTTGGCATATTACAAGAAACTCATTACGGTGTTAAAAACAGACGGAATTTGATGATGTCAGCAAAAAAAAATTATTTTTCCAAATTTACCCCTGTCTATATATACCCACAGGGGATATCTATGTAATAATATTATATCACATGGGGTGTCTATGTAATAATATTATTCCACAATCATACCACTGGGGGTGTATTTGAAAGATTACAATATCTCTATGGAATTACTTGTAGCTAACTATCATATTTTAAAAATGACAGTTAGATGTTACTGTTGGCCACATATATTTTTTGGTTATAAATAGCAGTCCAAATGTTTATTTTTAGTTTTGCATTTCATCCCACAAAATTGACAATGTCATCATCAAATTCAAGAGGTAGTGTGAGATGCTTAAAATATCAATAATCAAGATATTCATGTGTAGGGTGCGTGAAAAATGCACGCATAATGGTTGCAGATGCACGCCGAGATATACAGTAACATCCATTGGTCATTTTTTTAAATATGACAATTGACTATAAGTGACCCCATGAAATTTAGAGTCAAAATATATGGCCGACGGTAGTATCCATTGGTCAATTTTTAAAATATGACCGTTGGCTATAAGTAACCCCATGAAGTTATTGTAATCTTGCTAATAAACACCATGTTGTATAATATTATTACATAGACACCCCTGTGGTATAATGTTATTACATAGACAACCCTTGTGGTATGATATTAGTACATAAACACCCCTTGTGGTATGATATTAGTACATAAACACCCCTTGTGGTATAATATATTACATAAACACCCTCTGTGTGTATATTTAACCAGGGGTAAATTTGAATAATTAATTTTTTTGCTGACGGCATCAAATTCCATATATTTTTAACGCCGTAAGTGATTTCTTATAATATGTCCAAATCTAAAGGGGTATCCCTGTAATTATTGAAATAGTGGGGAGTTTCTTCTAATATGTCCAAACTTAAGGGAATCTAAGTGTAAATCACTCTTATTTCTATTTGTTAAATTCATCGAACCTTTTCTTTCTGCGCATTTACTATTGCGAATTTGGATTGGCTATTGTTTATCCAATTCAATTGTTTCACTTGAAAAACAATATTGAAATTTAAAGAAAAATATTTAAATTGAGAATATAGGTCGGATTTACCAGAGGTCCAGAATGGTAATTTCTGAATGATATGTATATATCCAAATTGAAATAATTTACAACAAACTACAGAAATTATTGTCCTTTCGGAATTAAATTGTTTGTATATAAATGAGGTTCAATCATCAGGATCAGTTAATTTAAATGAAGTGCATGTGCATGTGCATGTGCATGTATATATTAGTTGCGGAGTGGCAAATAATTCTGCAGTTGGTAGTGAATTGGTATATAGCTCAATTTTAAATTAGTAATTTTATTTAATTTTTTCCTTATTAAATAATTTAATGGTTACTCCTGACCCAGCTAGACCCAGATATATTATTACTTGGACCCTACCAAAAATGATGGGTTGCTTAGGGCATTTCCTATGTATAAAGGTGTGGCTGGATTTGGATCTAGGGGGATGAAAATATGAACTAAAATGTAGAAAGGGAAAAAAAAGGCAATTACCCCTTCAATCCACCAAAATCAATTAAAAGGGGTGAGGCAAGCTGGTGGTGGCTTGCCTCACCCCTCTCGATCTGTTACTCCCAGCCAGCAGGTGGCCGACACCTGTTCACTCTCTTTTAAATTTTTTTTTGTTTTTTTGTTTTTATTTATTTTATTTAATAAAAAATTCTTTTAATTTAAAAAAAATTAAAATACCTTATTTAATAAAATGTAACTCTTATTTAATTTGTGTACTACTTTTAAAAAGCTAATTTTAGTATAAAATGTAACTTTTATTTAATAAAATCAAATTTAATGTAACTATTATGATGGAAAATTTAATGTCAATATTAATTATTTTTATTATTTTCAAATCATGTCAATCAAGTATTTAATTGTTGTATTATTGTGCACCAATTTTAAAATTCGTTTAAAAGTTAATTATTAGAAACTCAAATTAAATTTAATTAATAAAAATGAAACCTTAAAAGAACTTTTATTTTTTATAATAAACCTTAAAAGAACTTAATGAACCTTGCATATGATTCGTTAAATTAAAAACGATATAACCCTAACAATTATATCTTATTGTTATTTATTATTTATTTATTTATTATTGTTTAATTTTTATTATTATTATTATTGCTATTATTATTATTAAGTGAGAGTGGGGAAATTGAGAATTTTAATCAAATGGAATTGATAAATTGATACATTTTAGATGACTTATGAAAATGAAAGGGGAAGCTGGACTTGGATTCTGAGGGGAAGCTGGACTGAGTGAGGAGAAGCTGGACTTGGGCTGAGGGATACATAGGAGATGGCCTTACTTACTGAATTTAGCTGGCTTAGAGAATCCAAATTATCTAGTTGTTATTTGCTCTAGGAAATATATATACTAATTAACTATGGTCCAACAAGAATCTAAAAACCATTGGGAAATTAGTACTCTATCATTTCATAAAAACAAAAGGGGGGTTGCATATATGTATTCCATTAAAATAAATTTATTAATTCATTATGTATTCACAAAATAAATGTATCCATACATCTTTAATAATTGATTTAATTTAAAGATTTATTCAGTTGGGATCACTTTTTTTATAACATATATATTTATATATTTATCCAATCTCTAGTGGTTACGATTCTGAAGTGTTGAAGTTGCACATGGCCCGCTGAAAACAGAGCTACATTCCAAAGCCACATGCTAGCATATAATTTTACAATCATACAAACATTATTTAAATTCATCGGAAATTGAAATAATTATATATTAATCCAATATATCGTGGTTTAGGTAAAAACACATACTCTATCTAATATCTGACTAACAAACATAGAATATATGTATAATTGAATTGTCAAAAGTCTAACATTGCACTTTAATTAATTTGTATTCAGCATATCTTATACTATATATATATATTCAATTTCTCGTTCTGGCTCAAAAAATGTATAAGCTCAAATTAAAAAGTTGATTGTCTTTTATTTTTACTTTTATTTTTTAACTCTTGATATTTCAACGACATTAATATGCAATCGGACAATTCTTTAAATTTTGCAAACTATGATCGCTTACTTTAGTTTTTAAAACCTACGTAGGTACAAATAATCAAATAGCAATCATTTAACAAATATAACAGTAACATATACATATATATATATATACTTCATAAGTAAAATCTGATTATTAACATTACCAAACATAGCTGAAGGGCCCTTAATTTGCAGAGTACTTAAAATTTGGTCCTTGTCAAAACTTTAGAGCTGTAGCCTGTCACATTCAAAACTCATAATTTAGCCTATATACCAAAGACCATGGGCGGACCCAGATAGGGGCAAGGGGGGGCTATAGCCCCCCCCGGAATTTTTTTTTATTTTTTATATATAGGTAATTTTTTTTATAAAAAATTTAATATATTAGCTCAATATCAGTCCAAATATAATTTCAGTTCAATTAATATACACAATTCACTTTAACAATAACTTACTCTATCCAATTGTAAGCCCGATTTTTCCCTATTCCCAACATCTCCAATTTTTCCATATGAGATTAGTCAAATTAGCTAACGATCATCTTCAAGAGACAAGAGATGATGGATGGGGAACTTTGTTGGAGGATGTTACTTCTTTTTGTTCTAAACATGAAATTGAAATTCCTTCAATGAGTAATGTTTATGTTCCATATGGGAGGCCAAAGCTTAGGATTGAACAAGTGACTATCGAGCATCATTACAAAGTTGAGAGATTCAATTCGGTAGATAGACAATTGCAAGAGTTGAACAACCGTTTCAATGAAGTAAACACGGAGTTGCTTCTTTGTGTTGCATGCTTAAACTCATCCAATCACTTCGAAGCTTTTGACAAAGGAAAACTTGTTCGTCTTGCCGAATTTTATCCAAATGACTTTTCTTTTCTTGAGCTCTCGACTCTTTCCAATCAACTTGAAATTATATAAGGGATGTTCGATCAAGTGATGATTTTTCTAGTTTGAAAGGGATTGGTGATCTTGCTAAGAAGATGGTTGCAACTAAAAGACATGTCGCATTCTCGATGGTTTACAAACTTGTGACATTGGCGCTTATTCTACCCGTTGCAACTGCATCAGTGGAGAGAACTTTTTCGGCTATGAAGATAGTAAAGAATCGGCTTCGTAACCGAATGAGCGATCAATGGCTAAATGATAGTTTAGTTATCTTTATAGAGAGAGACATATTTAGTAGTATTTCAAACGATGCTATCACGGACCGGTTTCAAAAGATGAAAAATCGTCGTGGTCAATTATTAAAGTAAATATGTAGATATTTTGGGTTATTATGTCAATAATATAAACTTTATGTTTAACTGTTTTGATAGATTTTTTTTTTGTGTATAAGTTTAGCCCCCCTGACCCAAATTCCTGGATCCGCCCCTGCAAAGACAGAGACAATGCTTATATAAAAATGCCCTAACGTTTTCGCCCATCAATTATAATGCATGCCAATTTTGTGATATTGGAACTACGTACTTTAATCTTGTGGAGTACGTAACATTTAATTTGTTTTAAGTTTTTAACCATATTGGTGCTTCATAAGTTTGTTTATTACACATGAGGTCAATATAAATTAATATTATAGCATACGACATTATCGCGACACACATTTACATTACCTATAATGTTATGAATCAATAATGGGCACAAATAAAATTGTACTGTTGTGAACCAAAATTCTACTAACAAATCTAGCATATTTAATACTAAATATTAATCTTTTTTGTTAGCGTTATAGATATCCTAAATTTCAAAAAATAAGATAAGAACTCTGAAGTGTCCTATATAAACATAACTTATTTATGCACACCAATACATTATAAACACATTTAAAGGTAGTAAAATAAAAATAATTTTATTCTATAACTTTTACCTCCTTAACTTATAGATATAAAAAAATAAAATTCATCGTGTTTGAAAAATGTCTGACACTTTTCTAGTCGTATGCAAAACTTTTTTTTGTTTTTAATTTTCTTATTTTAAACACAGAAAATTATTAACACATCTTGTTTGATACGTATCTCATCCGTATTTATATTAGTGTCCCAAAATTCTATTTTTGATACTGCACAATACAACTTTCAAAAGTTGATGGAATGAATGAAAACTATATTAAGCTTAAGTTTAGGCCATGTCCACCAGTATAGAACTTGAGGGACCATATTGTTTGATCTAGAAAAAAGAAAAGAACATTGTGTGAAGAAGCTAAACCTTAAAGAACAAAATGGAGAAGAAAAGATCTCCTCTCCCCTCTAGTGTACAATACATTGGGGAATAATTATGTTGTGCGCCATTCTGCAGTTCGCGTAAGCAGCTGTGGGCCACAATTCTAACACAGTGGGCTATTGTGTCTCCTCGGTGTAGGGTCCATTAAACCAGCGTACGGCCTAATCCTATGAGGGTACGCCACGTGTAGATTTGTAGCACGTGCTCTGTCTGTCGGACCAGGGGTAGGAGTCGTAAGGCTTGGGCCGGATTAATGGATCTTGAAAACACTGTTGAAGTATGTGTATAAATTACTAGAAATATTTAGTCATTCAATGTAATTCTTTATTTTTGACAATAATTATCCACAAAATTAATTGTGGAACTTATATGACATACATTATTGAGTTTAAATTGATTCTATAAAATTGTTTTCATTAGGCAACACACCTGTCAAAAAATTTGGCCGACATCACAATCTTTGAGTGGCCCATGGAGATTCTCGCTCTTTTTTCTTTATTGATCCCTTTTCCTGTCAATGTTAAAAGAGGGAATAAACTAATTAGTAATTACCCTTTTTTTTTTTTGGATAACTAATTCAAAAAAAAATTAAAAAATTTAAATTAATGATATCGGTGTATTGACCCGGACCCGAATTTAACTGATTTAATCTATTTCATTTTTTAATTCAGTTGAGTCGAGATAAATTAGCACTAATTTCGGGTTTGATTGAATCAATTAGATATGTGTCTAATAAAAAATATAAAAAAGCTCAACAAGAAATGCGTCTGACTCTCTTGAACATGACCCGGTCTTTCTTTGGCCCAACCCTTTACAAAACTGTCAACTTTAAACCATGTTCGGCCCACCCAATTTATCACTTGTGATTTTTGTTTTAGTAATTTCATGCCTCATAATAATAATTAGTGCTAATTTATCTCTTACTATAAAATTAATTTACACTCGCGTCATTTATCTAAACGGAATTTATGAAATGATTTCATGGCGATATAATATAGTTCGACAAGAATTAGTGCTCATTGCAAATTCAAATTCCAAAATGATTTTGATTTTATTTATCCTATTTGTTCATGCACATCAGCACATGCCCAACTAAATCACGGATAACTCATTCTTGTAAAGTTTAGGCAACAACACAAAAAATGTGGTGGGATTTTCTGTAGTGGGATTCCTACATGAACCACACATTTTTTTCCCCTGACATGATTGATAACCACAAATCAAAATTCGTGTTGGATTGGCATTGGGGAATTTGTTCGATCTGGGCATGACCCAAATTTCATTAAATGCAAATCATGATTTGTCTTCATGGGATCCCACAAGCCAGCTAAATTGATAATTCCACTCAATAATTGCTAGACAACCCCTCCTAAGTAGGGTTCCTTGTAATTTTAGGTGTGTTGAGAGGTTGTGGTTATGTTCATCCTGCATTTGATGAGGACAAATCTTCTTTTCATTATATCTTGAGAAAAAAAAGACAATTATGTCATTATATTACCAACATATCTTTAGTAATATTTAGGTCCTATTAACTCGTGTTTACTTGTCTCAAGTTGTAGGTTTTTTTGGGCCATAGTTACATGTCGAAGTATAAATCAAATTGAAGAAAAATCTTAGTATAAGCAAATCGCTTACAATCTGCAAACTAAAAAGTCTAGTTTCATAATAAATCGATAGGTGTTGTATATTTTTTAGTCTTCTACGTATAAGACCTAAACAATTGAAAGAAAATGACTTGGCATGTACCGTGCAACTAAATTTAATATTTTTTTATGTAGGAGAGTGCTTATTCAACAATTTGAGGGGTTCAAATGCTAAAGCCTATAAATTTTGGAGGTGAAGTGCATTTTTCCCCTTTTATTTAATGGTAGAGTGAGGTGCAGAAAATGGAGAATAACATGAACCCTAGAGAATGACATGGGTGGACCAATTCATTAATTAACCATCACATGCATGGACTGTTTCATGTTACAAACAAATATCTAAAAATCTAATGAATTGTAAATGATCACTATAGATAATGACTAATTGGGAATTTCGGAACAAAATCCTTAAGAATTTGTGACCTTTTTATGTGAAAAGCATTTATTTTATCATTCGTAGGGAGGATATAATTTTGCCTAAAAGCCTACTTTATAGTGCCATATATATAAAGTGGGATTTTAGAATATAATGTTTAGATCGTATGATCATGTTTTAATTTTTAGATAAAGTTTAAAGCAAGTTGGGAGTTGGAGTCATTTCACATCTAATCTTACTTTGTGTAAATATGGAATAAAATAGAAAAAGACTCCAAAAGGTCCGTTTATGTCTTTATGATATGATGAAAACTAAAATTCAGAATCATTATATAAAGGAAATCGAAATAAGCACGAAAATGACTTTTCAAGTAAAAAGACCATTATGCCCTGAAGATAAAATAGAATTTGTATTTTATTGGATGTTTCGCATTTGATTTTTGAAATATTGAAGAAATCATTTTAAATTGGGTATCTCTACCTGGACCAGCTATTAATAATATAATACTGGGGCTTTTAAAGCCCAAATCGAAATCTTTTTAAATTAGGTATGAGAACCTGCCCACCCAAATTAATATAAGAAAGTTTTGGGGCTTTATCTTAAACTTTTTTGGTGAATCTTATAAATTGAATTGTCTTGAAATAAAAGCTAAAATAAGAATTTTTTTTTTTTTTTTATAACCCAGGTGTACAAGCTTACACTAGACTAATCCTGGATCCTCAGAACCCTTGCCCTAGAATCCTGAAGGATGTAAATCGCAGGATGTGCCTCCACCAAGTCTCGGGATCCCACCATACTGATGTACACTCTGCGCACAAAGGGGTCTTCACCACAAATGGCCCGGGAAATTCTTACCCAGACCGGGTTTGGCCGAACCCAAACTAATTACATGGCAAGTGTAATACATTTGCTTTGGGATTGGTTGTAACTTCCAGGAAAATGACCAATCACAAAGCAAGTGCAATACACTTGCTTGGTGGTTGGAAGGGTTTGGCCAAGCCAGACTTGGACAAGAATTTTCCCAAATGACCCTTAGATAGACCCGTAGAAATGCTTCCATCCAAGTTCTAAATGGGATTCGAACCCCACCCTTGCCGCTGGAGCTTGGTTGGTATTTTAAGGGTTAATCACACAAATCATCCCTCCTATTTTGACACTATAGTTTGTTGAACTTATTAAATAAAACTCTCATATCACACTTATTTGTTTCACCCATCAATTTTCCCAAAAGAAATGTGGCGGCGCCAACATCATGTACTCTATGCATATATGTCCAAATATTTTACGTTATTCTGAACTGCAACACCATATTAATAAAATCATTCAATTGCATATTCAATTAAATCCTGAAGATAAGCAAAGCTATGAAATTACAATATTAACTAATTTCTTCATGCGCTTGAGAATTTTTGTAGCACCGCAAATCGAAAATTATAACCAGGTGAAGTGAAAGGGTATGGATGCACATGAACTGATTAATCTTTCTTGCATTCATACAAGAGAATATCAATGAAATGAAAATAAATTAATGTACAATAATCAAATGACAAAGCAAAGCAAGATCAGTTAACTTGCTCTTGTACAATGTCATATTTTCAAATATATATAACAGTATTAAATAAATAGAAGAGAGTGATAATACAATACAATACAATACAATATATACGTGGTTCGGCCATTTCCCTACAAATCACGGATAAAAGGGTTATAAAAATCTTTTATTTCACTCTATTACTTCTGATTACAGCACCGCCTAAGCTTATAGGTGAACAATTACATCATGTGCAAATAATTAAGGAGAAAATCACTCCAATAAATTCATGAACAAAGCTAATCCATGGACAAGATCCCATGTACGGTGCACAACATTTTAATTGCATACTGATGATTAGCACCTTAACTCTTAACAAATGCTACTTATAACTCAGATTTTAATGCAATTACATATTCTCACCGATAAACCATTCAAAACGAGCGTCCATTACAGGTCTGAGCAAAGCGAAATGCAAGGACAAATACCTTCCAGCACCTTTTTGCTTCAGATTGTCCTCATCATCCTAAAAACAGATAAATCAAGACAGTCAATGATTTACGGTAAGGCATAGAGAACAAGAATATATGCATACAAGAAGCATGATTTATTACATCTTGCTTCCTCATTCAAAATATACCTTGATCTGCCGATCATAAACAATCGATTGCACACTTGAACCGAATGAGATCATGGTTATCAACTTCTCTTTCTTGTAAAAATCAGCTTCTGCCAGCAAAGATTAGTGACTGCATTCACTAGAGACTACCAGTAATCGCCACAGGAACAAGCTCCATCCTGGAAATGATGGTAGCGTATAGGATCTCTAATGACAATGCTTCGATTCTCCATTTTTGCCAACAGTTTTGCAAAAACATGACAGTCTCCACATATCCTAAGATTCTTCCTTATTCTTACAGTCTTCCCTTTCGGCAAACTCATCATACCAAACACAATTGCCAGTTTCTCGCTGTGATATAGGAGTGAGTTTTCCATCTGTTCTCCTTCGAGATCTTGCAGCACAAAGTTAGTGTCTGGTACATAGCCCTCTTCCTTTAATCTCCCAATGATCTGATTCAACTCCTCATGAATAGCATTTATTTTTGGATGGGACTTATCGCCCAATATGAAAGCATGAATCTGTTTATTTATCTCAATCCAACTACATCCTGGTTCCTTTTTAATTCCTCCATCAGTCATCAACCTCCTCAAATTTGCAACGTCTGCCCATCTCTGAGATTTTGCGTAAATATTTGATAATAATATATAGGTACCAGCATCATGAGGATCCAAGTTTAGAATTTGTTTGGCAGCATACTCAGCTAGATCCATATTACGATGAACTCTACAGGCACCAAGCAAAGTTCTCCATGTCACAGCATCTGGTTTACATTTCATTTCGTGTATTAACTTTGTAGCTTCTTCAAGTTTCCCGGCTCTCCCAAGAAGATCAACCATGCAGCCATAATGCTCCCTTCCAGGATCGATGCCAAAAAGTTTCTTCATTGATTCGAAATAATATTTCCCATCTTCTACAAGTCCAGCGTGGCTGCAAGCAAACAAAACACCGAGAACTGTAATGTAATTTGGCTGGGTCCCTGAAGTTCTCATCACTTTAAATAAATCCAGAGCTTTTTGACTGTAACCGTTTTGGGCAAAGCCTATTATCATGGTGCTCCAAGAGATGACATCCTTTTCAACCATTTGATTGAAGGTGCAGTTAGCATCTTCGAGACTACCACACTTACAATACATGTCTAGAAGTGCATTGTCAAGGACCAAGTCTCGATCAAACTTGATGACATGAACATGGACTTGCCTCCCCAGTTCTAATAGTGCTAAACTGGTGCAAGCCCGCAAAACACTAGTTAGAGTTGACTGGTCAGCTTTGAAACCAGATCTTTTCATTCTTATATAGAGATTCAGGGCTTCATCACCATCACTGTTCTGTGCAAAACCACCAATAATAGAGTTCCAAACAACTAGATCTCCAGTCACCATCTCATTGAATATGTGAAGAGCCGCTTGCAATTCGCCCCATTTGGCATAAATATCAACCAAAGCACTTCTCACGAAAACATCCGACTCCAAACCAACCTTGAAAATACAACAGTGCAGTTGTGTGAGGTTGGACAACCCATTGCAGGCTCTCAGAACAGAAGAGTATGTGTACATGTTGGGTTTAACCCCATCTCTAAGCATCATAATCAACATTTCCAAGGCCTTTTCCTTTAGCTCAGCATTAGAGTAAGCAGCAATCAACGTTGTCCAGGAGACGACATTTCTTTCAGGCATTTGATCGAACAAGACTTGTGCTTCATCTAGCAGATGAAACTTCACATACATGTTCAAGAGTGTGTTGATAAGGAAAGTTTTGGGCTCATAGCCATTGGAAAAAACATGCTGGTGAACTATTTTGCCTTGTTTGATGGCACTATGAGCTATGCAGCACTTAATGAGCTCTGCATACGTGATTGCATCAGCCCATAAGTTATGTTTCTGCATAGAGTTCAATGCTTTCATGGCTTTGGGAAGATCCCTCTGGTAGCAGCATGTGGTGAATTCGTTGACTACATCTATTTGATTACTGAATGATGTACTTTGCCCTGTACTCCATTCAGTTGCAGCCCCTGAATAGAAGCTTGAACGCCGGAAAGAGATTCCTAATAGTGACAGAGGGAAGGAGACCGACAACGGAATGCAGTAGCATTTGAATCTTGATATGAGATTCATGTCCGTGAATGGAGTTGAATCTCTATACTGTAAAAAGAATCATAGCATAGGTTGCTAAAAAAACTTAATTACATAACAAGCAAACTAAAATCTGGATAAGATTTTTAAACACTAGTTAGAGTTGGAAAGAATGCTACTGTTATGAGAGGGATTGCTTTGGGATTATAGCAATTAAGTTGGAAAGAATTGCATTGGGAATTTAGAATACAAGCAAACAAAGTTTGATAGGGATTATAGAATTTACTAACACTAGTTAGAGTTGGAAAGAATCAAAATTTAGTTAAGGATAAGATTTTTAAACTAAAAGTAAACTCCATGTGTATACAGAAAGTAGGCCATTAGCTAATTGTCAGAAAATTAAAAGTGGTGGGTTTCAAGATTTGATACATATTTTCTGAAAATCAAATATGGGAAAGTTATATGAATTCTCTGTTATCACTAAAATGATGACTACAAAAATCAATACAACGCATTTGTCTTAATCTATTTACTAATAACAAAAAATTCAGGTTGAAGAAAACTTATCAGAACTAAATCAATTCAATGAACTTGTATCTTTGAAATCCATACCACCACAACAAATGAAAATTACTAAATCTACACAATTTCAAAATCGACCATACTAAATCAAACCAAACATAGAGATGTCAGTGGAGATAATTCGAGTTTAACACAGAAATCCAACTTAATTAAGTAGAAAATTGGACAACCAAGAATAGTTGCAGGAAGAGCCAATGAGAAAATCAACTGAAAACAATGAAGATGAGATCAGAGTTTAAAATTAACTACCAGTTATACATAAGAAGACGGCGACGCCCGACGGTTGCCTGTGGGGCTTCGGGTGAAGACGGGGGCAGGGCTTCCCATTCAATTAAGAAAAAATAGTTGGGGTAATTTACGATGAGTAAAATGCAAAAATATCCCTGTACTAATTCTAATTTGAAAAAAAGTCTCATGGGTTATTTTTATTAGTGAAAAAAAAAAGTTTCTTGTGCTTATAAGTAAAATGGCTTTTACCCCTTCCGAATGTACTTTATAAAGTGCTAGTATTTTTCATGATTTTCATTGGACGGGACAAAGGTACCTAAGGGTGTAAACGAGTCGATTAGTATCGAACGACATATTGTTCAATCTTGATATGAATTTTATCGAGTTTAAATTTTATATTTGAGCTTGGTTTGATTTCTTAACGAACCAAGCTCAAATGAGCTTTTATCGAAAGAACTCGAGCCAAATATCGAGTAATTTAATATTTTATTTCAATATTTAGCTTATGGAGTAGAGTTTCAAAGCTTATCAAACGAAAAATCATGTTCAAGCTTGTTTGATTTGTTTGACGAACCGATCGAGCTCAAATAAAATTTATTGAACAAACTCGAGCCGAGTATCGAATAATTTGATTTGAATTTTTTAACCCTAAATGTACCCTATAAATTAATTTTTAGGTATCGCTTTTTATCCAGACTTTTGAAATATTTTGGTCCCGTGATAGTCTTTATTTTGTATTTTAATCATATCACCTCCCTTTGATATACAATTTGAGACCAAAAGCTTCAAACTAGAACATTCATATAGGATCAATAGTGCAAGTTGGAGACTATTTTATGATAAGGTGTAATTCTGAAGCTAATTATTTTCTTCGAATTGTCCTTTTTTTTTTCTTCTTTTTTTTTTTTTTTTTTTTTTTTAATTTGGTAAGTTTTTTCACAATTTTTTTGAAGATAAGGTGTAATTTTGAAGCTAATTGTTTTAACGTGTTCGAAAAAATCATAATTTTTTTTTAATATTTAGCTGACTAAAACATACATTCGAAATGAAGTTAAAAAGGTTATGGTATTGTTTCAAGACCAGCTCTAGTATATAGCAAAAGATCAAGAGAATATTCGCAGTTATAAATACTCCCAAGTTAGGATCAAAATGACCTAATCACATACTTCATACTTTTTGCATATTTCTTGGGCTTCGGCAACAATTTGTTGACTTAAACATTAAAAAAGGCTTCGCAGACGCGTAGTCTTTATTTTGTAGGACTTGGAAGCACGGAATATCCAATTCTTGAAGCAAAAGTCAAAACATAACAGATTTGGAAATATGATATTACCCTGTAATGCTTTTATATTTTTTTTAGCATAAGCAAAATAATAAATACTTTGAAGAAACAAAACTCCTCAGTAGAAGCTTCTGAGTTGTTTCATGTCTGAGTTGTTTCATGTTTCTCATGTGGTTAGAGAATGTAATAAAGTGGTCTAGTAGCTTTTTTTTAGGGTAAATTACGAATATTTTCCTTAGTAAGGTTTGATTATAAAAATCCCTCTCACGTATTGGGTATTACAAAAATCCCTCTCAAGTTTGTCATCTTCTTACAATTAAACCCTTGTTCCTAAAATGTTTCAACTTTGCCCTTGGAAGTTATCTATAATGTTTATAGTCTGTTATAAATTTTAAAAGGGTGTTAATTGTTATATCTTGTAAATTATAAAATAATAATCATATATTTACCACAAAAAAATTGATATTATTTATAATTGTCCATAAATTTCAATAAAAATTTCAATTTAAAATACAATATAAACTTCAATAAATTAAAATATCTTATTATAATACAATATAATTTTATTAAATTTATTAATTTATAAAATAAATTCATTTAACTAATGTGCAAACAATTTTTTCATATTTATAAAATATATTATTAAAATTCTATTTGATTTAGTATTTTACAATTTAAATTTCATATAAATATATAAATACCTTTTTTTTTTGTTGCAATATTTATTAAACTTATGGACAATTATAAATTTTATCAATAATTTTAGTAGTAAATATATAATTATCTCTTTTGTAATTTATAAATTATAATAATTAGCACCCAAATTTTAACATTTATAAGACATTACAAATAATAGAAATAATACTCAAGGGCAAAATTGGAATATTTTAGGTGCAAGGAGTTAATTGTAAGAAAGTGACAAACTTGAGGGGAATTTTTGTAATATCCAATATGTGAGGGTAATTTTTATAATTAGACCTTACCCGAGGGAATATTCGTAATTTACACTTTTTTTCCTTAAAAAAAAGTGGCGTAGTAGTTACTTGTACAATACTTTGTTTTTACTTTAGAAGTTTTAATTTTATTCTGAACCTCCCTATAATAAAAAGAAATGTTCTTTTGGACGTTGTAGAGTCGATACATGAATAATCTATATAATACCAATTGTTTGGTTCTCAAAAAGAAAAATATACTAGGAAATACACTACAAAAATTGGGGAATTCTTATTCTCATTATGCGAAACATGTTTTCGTTGTTAAATATCCTATCCAATTATCGGATTGTAAATCATTAAAAGTACTTGACATGATCCCTAAAATTTAAACCACAAGATAGTAAGAGAACTAGTGATTGTAAATGCACCACATCATACATTTTGATGATGTCATGCTCTCAAAATGTATGATATGGTGTATTTAGAGCATCTCCCATGGTCATCACCATTTTTTTCACCAAATCCTATATTTGGTGTAATGGAGATGAGTTGATCTCCCATGGTTAGCACACCATTTCACAATTTCACCATTTTTGGTGAAAGAATGGTGTTTTTGGCCTCCCATAGTTTTCATCAAAATTTACACCAAATTATAAAATAATAATATTTCACCATTTCACCATTTTTAGAGAATAGGATTTGGTTTGATCTCCCATGGTCTTTCACCAAATGTGTCACCAAATAATAAATTTGATGTTTATCATAATTTTATTTCATTAAACTTTCAACACAATATTATCAATTACAAAGTGCTATTGACAATTACAAATCAAATTACAGAAAACCCCCTGTAGTTTCAAAAATTACAAGGATACCCCTTGCAGGGTGTTTTTTGTAAACCACCCTATCTCTTATCTGCAAGCGGATTTAGACAACCAATTGCAAGGCGACACGTACGTCTTATCCACTCATCTAGGATTGCGGATGATGCAAGCGCTTACATCATCACTTATCTTATCTGCATATGGATTTGGACAACCAATTGCAAGGCGACACTTACGTCTTATCCACTCATCTAGGATTGCGGATGATGCAAGCGCTTACATCATCACTTATCTTATCTGCAGATGGATTTGGACAACAAATTGCAAGGCGACACGTACGTCTTATCCACTCATCTAAGATTGCGGATGATGCAAGCGCTTACATCATCAATTATCTTATCTATTATATATATGATTCCATTACAACATTCTACTCCACTCAAAATCATACTACTATATTTCTTCTCATCCCATTCTAATCCAGTTAATTTTTTTAGCCATTTAGCAAAATGAGTCAAAGGGGTGCAGGGTTCAAACAACTTGAGGATGATTTGTTGTCGTGTATTGCATTTTAATTATTAATGATAATTAGTGTATTTATTTGATAAAAATCAATAAATTAATTGATTATTAAAGAATTAATTAACAATAATGTAAAGAATATTTATTGTTATTAATTATTAACAATAATTTTTTATTAATATTAATTAGTGTATTTATTTAATAAAAGCCAATAAATTATTTAAAATATAGTTAAATACATATAAATTAGAATAAACATGTCAATACATTGATAATCATGCAATTAGATGCTAATTAATCAAATAGGGACAATTACACCAAATCCTATTTATTTCCCTATATTTGGTGATAAATATAGGATTTGGTGTAAAAAATGGTGAAATGGTGGGAGATGCAAATTCCTTCACCAAAAAATTTGGTGTAGAAATAGGATTTGGTGAAATGGTGGTTGACCACCATGGGAGGCTAAAACAAAATCTCTATATTTTTTGGTGTTATGGTGATTTAGTAATTTAGGGTGGGAGGCTTAAAACATCTAAATTAGGTGAAAAAAATAGAATTTGGTATACCATGGGAGATGCTCTTACTACCACAAGATGATCTATAACCAGGTCTATGCAAGAATATCCCGAGAACTAGAATCATCTAGAAGACAATGTTAAATCCCCTTATACCGGAAAAGTGGAAAAGGATAAATTACATTACATCATTATTTGTCTCGAATATCTCAAAAAGCCATAGTTCCAAAACCATGGGTAGAGTGACTCATGATGAAGACAAAAGTTTCCAATCAATGGGCACGATGTGGTCTTCTCATCATTAATTAATCCACAATTCAATACACACATAGTCACATGTGGGTTTATTTATATTCTTCCTGCAATGCTTCAACAATATTTAAATTTTATTGAAATTTTGTATTGAAATTATATTAAGGCCGGCCATTTCCAATTACTGGGTCGGGTTGTCTCTGTCTCGATTTCTAGTCTTGTCTGATTAACTTTAATGGCAGGGTTAAGAGTCCCATTTAATTTCATCTTTTCTTTTTCACTTTCACTTTCACTATTATAATAATAATTTTAATTTTATTTTTAATATTAAAATTAATAATAATATAAAATTTTGGAAAACAAAGAGAATTAATAAAATTAAAATTGATTCAAAACACGAGTTACGACATTAATTATTATTTTCCTAAGTGTTTAATTATTATTTCAACTAATTCGATATTTTTATAAATATAGCCAATACTGTAATTAAATTTTTTAATTTTTAATTACAATAAAAAATGAGAATAAATTTGATAAGTATGAAAATTCATTCGGATCTTTGTGGAATTATATTCTACTCCGTTATTAAACTAAAACGGTATATGATATGTCCAAATCGGAGTTCGGGTGAATAAGAAATTGATTATCAAAGATCACCCTTTGAAATGGAATAAAAGAAATATAAATAAAAGTAGAAGTGGTTTTATCCCACATTGGAATTGGAAGGAAAAATCTTGAGGTTTATGACAATGTAGGTTGAGTTTGGCCTAGCGGTTGAAGCTCATAAAATCATTTTTAGATCTCTATTGTGATTTTTGAAGTGTTTGGCCCAGATTATAAAAATTGCTTTTGCTCAATCGTAATTTTTATGGTGTTTGGCCCCCAAGATCATAATCGCTTTTGGGATCTCGAGAAGCAAAAAATCAACTTATTTTAGAAGCTGCTAAAGTGTTACTTTTGCAAAAGCTATTATACAAAAGCAATTATTCTATAATTAATTTTTCTTATAATCAATTATTACCAAAATCAATTTTAGTAAAATTAATTATCCTATAATTGCTTTTCGAATCGCTAGGCCAAACTCACCCCTAGTGGAATAACAATTTAGCTATCAAAAGTCTCTTCCCTCGTGCACAGGGAGGGGATGGGATTGTAAATCATGGATTAAGATTTACTTCGTCACTTCAAGACTTATACGATCCCACGACCCATGAACATGAATATAGTACAATAAACGTGGTTTAATTATTAAATGTTGGATGTTTACATCTATTTAATTTTATAATTTTATAAAATTAAATAGATGTTAACATCCAACATTTTGATACAAATATATGTGCACACACAAACAAGAGTACTCTAACAATTAATTTTCTCTAGCTTATTCGATCACGACTCACCTAAATTTGTACATTCAAATTAAATATTGTTTGGTGTGGTAGTTACCCAAGCTGAGATGCTCAAGACATTTTACAATTTTCTTAATATCCTAAGAGGCTAAAGTACTACTTAAATGAATGAAAGAACCATGTTCAACATGTACACATGATTAAAATTTGAAATCTAGCTCAGTTAATAAAAGTTGATTTTGTCTTAATATTATTACCTATGTATAAGATTAAATGTTTTTCTTTTCTTTCATAACTTTGATATTCAAAGTATGTTCAAGTTCAACGTGAAGTAATTGCTATTGAGATTGTGAAAATATACATGAACATGTGTGCGAAATGTGTTAGACATCCCACAAGATTTGGCTGACTTTTTAATAAGGAAACCCTGTCATTTCAATCATAATGCCACAGATCTCCATAATTAAATAAAAAAATATTCTGAAATTTTTGCTTTTTTACCTAATTAATTTACCTAGTTAGTGGAATTTTATTACGAAAAGTCCTAGGCGCTAGTAAAAATTGTTATTGTTGCGGTTAGCCTCGATTTTAGCAACAAAACAATTGTCCCGTGACTGAATTGAAACTCTCTTATAGCGAAGTATCAGGACAAATCATAACAAAATAATGCGGATGTTTATACGTGAATTTACTCTACATATATATTTTCTAAATTTAATTATTTTTTGGGCAATTTGCAGTGCTTGAGACAAGTGGTACCAGAGTTAATGTCACAGACTCGATTCTTGATTAAGATTTTGGTAGCAATTATCCTATGGAAGAAACTCTCGATGCGTGAGGTTAAGAACAGGTGTATGTACATATAATATAAGATTAAAATATGCGCATTTTCAAACATCAATTAATTTGTAGACAATTGATAGTTTTTGAGTTCCTAGTTCCTACAACTTAAATCACATGTTAATATTTCTTTTCTTTTTTTAAGATGATGAATATATTGATACATCAAACACTATATTGAATCGAAATCTTACAATAATATCAAAGTAAAGTAATTACTATTATTAAAGTAGAGAAAGGCTAAGCACAAATACTTTAGGTATAATTCCATTATAACAATCTTTTAATGAAAATATTTAGCAATGCTTATTAGAATTTGGAAGATCTTGCTAATCTAATTAACATGTCAAACTAATAATAATACTAAAATTCTCTTTAACATAATAGATGTTAATTATATGAGTTGGTTCGACTATTTCTATTATAAATTATACGAAGTAATTAATTATTCCAAATATAATATAAGCTCTTCACATTATGGGATTAATGTTTCCTTTTTCCCCGGCATAGAGATAATGCATTTAATCTAGGGTGATTTACACTCAGACCCCCTCAGATTTGGGCATATTACAAGAAACCCCCCGTTGTTTTAAAAATTACAGGGACACCCCCTCAGGTTGGGGCATATTACAAGAAACCCCTTACGGCGTTAAAAACAGACGGAATTTGATGACGTCAGCAAAAATATTTTTAATTTTCTAAATTTACCCCTGCTAAATATACCCACAGGGGTGTCTATGTAATTATACTATACCTCAGGGGGTGTCTATGTAATAATATTATACCACAGGGGGTGTATTTGAAAGATTACAATAACTTCAGGGAGTTAGTTTTAGCCAACTGTCATATTCTAAAAAATGACTGTTGGATGTTACTGTTGGCCACATATTTTGGTTATAAATAGCAGTTCAAACGTTTTTATTTTCTTTTGCGTTTCATCCCACAAATTTGATAATATCATCATCAAATTCAAGAGGTAGTGTGAGATGCTTAAAATATCGATAATCAAAATATCCATGTGTTGTATGAAGAATGCACCCATAATGGTTACAGATGCACGCCAAGATTTAAAGTTTTATCATCCCTACAAGTGAAGATTTTGATTTATAGTCAAAATATATGATCAACATAACTTCCATTGGTAACTTTTTAAAATATGACCATTGGCTATAAATACCTCCATGAAATTTATAGTCAAAATATATGGCCAACATTAACATCTATTTGTCATTTTATAAAATTTGACAGTTGGCTACAACTAACTCCCTAAAGTTATTGTAATCTTACAAATACACCCCCTGTGGTATGATATTATTACATAGACACCCCCTGTGGTATAATATTATTACATAGACACCCCCTGTGGTATAATATTTTTATATAGACACCCCTTGAGGTATAGTATAATTACATAGACACCCCCTGTGGGTATATTTAGCCAGGGGTAAATTTGGAAAATCAATTTTTTTTGCTGAAGTCATCAAATTCCGTTTGTTTTTAACGCCGTAAGGGGTTTCTTGTAATATGCCCGAACCTGAGGGGGTGTCCCTGTAATTTTTAAAACAACGGGGGGTTTCTTGTAATATGCCCAAACCTGAGGGGGTCTGAGTGTAAATCACCCTTTAATCTAATACGCCTCTCTTTTTACTGTCATTTACTCTACATTAATGTATGTGAATCCTTTGACACGTTCATGACACGGCAAGCATTTTAAAATGATTAAATGTACCTCTTCGTTAATATACTAATATACTCCTTTCCCTTTTTTTTTTTTTTTTTTTTTTTTTTATCATTTTGGAGGATTACACACATACTAAATATAATAAATAATTTTTTTTAAGAAATATCCCAAAATACCCTTATCAAATAATAACAACATTAATTAGCATCATTTACAAATATTAACAATGATAAAATTGGTGGAAAAGAATTTATTTTGCATTATACACTAAACGATAAATAAAGGTAAACCTTTTTTTTTACTAAAGCAACTAATAAAAAAGACGGAGAAAGTGTAACAACTAGCAAATGTATTTTAGGGTCAGCGTTAGAATGAAAATTATTTTACATTATTTGATATTGAATTTAGGCTTGTTCAATAAAGATTATTTTAAGAATTTTTCATTTGTGACTTTTTCTCCTTTTCTTGCCTAAATAAATAACTGAACGATCAAAATAAGTTTTTATCCATAACTTTATCTATAGTAAAGGCGAGAAGTATATGAGATTTGATCGAACCTAAAGTAATTACTCGCAAATGTAATAAATTTGCTTTTTGATTGGAAATAATTTTCATGAGAGTGAGTAATGAATTTGGTCAAATCAAATTTGGACAAAAATTTTCGAAAAAATCTAAAAAGAAGCATTTGGATAAGGTTAAAATCTTTTGACCCCACCTCTATCTGCCTTCCTTTTGCACTTTTAAACCTCGCTAATTTCTCATTTTCTGTTTATATTGTAGAAGCATTCATTCTTCTCTATCCTTACTTGAAGAACAGAAAACCATAAACCCCTCTTTTCAATTTAACTTTTCCAGTCAAAAAGAACAATCTTTTTCACTTTTTCTTTAAGAATAAATTGTGGTTCTTGCTCGGATTTGAATTCTTTTGTGCTCTATCTGGGTTTTGTAAGACGAGAATTTGAAAATAACATATTTTTGTTTGGATTTGATGCGATTAGATTGAAAATTTGAAAAAAATGTCTTGTTGTTTGAAGGCTGATTTTTCCATTGCTATTCCTAACAGCAGAGATGGAGAATCTCTTAGGGTTTGCTCTTCAATTGGGTCTATCCAATTTAAAGATTCATATTCATCAAAAGAGTTTTTGGGCAAAACCCTTGATGGGTCACATTACAAACCTCTAAAATTGGATCCTGTCAATGTAAGTATTTCATCACCCCTTTCAAAAATATTTATGTATTTTGTCCAGTTTTAGTATTTATTTATTACATTTGTTGGATAATTTTAGGCTCAGTCATCAGTTTGTATTAGCAAAGCTCTGAAATGGTGGGAAAAATCTCTTGAGGCAAACATGATTGAGATCCAGTCAGCACAACAACTTGTTGATGCTTTGTTGAATGCTGGTGATAAATTGGTGGTACTTGACTTTTATGCCCCTGGTTGTGGAGGTTGCAAAGCTTTGCATCCTAAGGTACATTTTCAGTTTAAATCTTTTTATAAATTTTATTATTTCTTTGACATTGGATTAATTATATAATAATTTGTTAATTACAGATCTGCCAACTTGCTGAATTGAACCCAAATGCCATTTTTCTAAAGGTTAATTATGAACAACACAAGGCTATGTGTTCTGCACTTCATGTTCATGTATTGCCCTTCTTTAGATTTTATAGAGGTGCAGAGGGCAAAGTTTGTAGCTTCAGTTGTACTAATGCAACAGTATGTGTTTCTTCTCATGTAAACTTATCTTTTTCAACAATTTGTTACTATATTTTTTCTGTGTTTTAATTGGAATTTTTTGGTTTATGTATAGATCAAGAAATTTAAAGGTGCTTTGGCAAAACATGGGACTGAAAGATGTAGTCTTGGTCCTGCAAAAGGTTTAGATGAGACTGAGATTTTGGCCTTGTCTTCAATTGGACAAATAAAAAAAGATTTGTTACCAAGTTTTGATGAAGTTGAAGAAGAATTGGTTCTTAATAATGGATTCAAAGAAGGCAATGCAATGGCTGTGGTTTAGAGATTTTCTTTTTATTTGGAAATGTGTATATATATTTTTTAGTTGTATATGCAGGGCTGTGTGGTTTTATAAGATATAAGCCCTGCAAATCTGTGGAATCTGTTATTGCAATGTGGTTGAAGAGATGAATTTTAATCCATCTCTTTGGTGAAATTATTTACTTTTCAATGACTTTTCGAAGATGAAAGAGATTGATTGTTCATAAATCGGCTGTGTAGTTTAATTGTTCATAAGTAGCTCAAATGTTTAGTTGATTCTAAAGACATTATATTTATGATGCACATGTAATTCAAGATTTTAATTATGCAAGTATAAGATACAATACGGCTCAATACGTGTTGGACATGTGTGCGCGTTAGATACGGATCCAACAGATACGAAATGGCTCGAATATGTATTCGATATGTCATGTGGCGTGTTAAAAAATAAGGAAATATAACATTTGAAGTATATTGTTTTGGCAATGGCCGCAAGAAAATTCTAACCAAGATCGGGATGGATTGAGTGTTATCTAATCTCAAAGCGATTGACGGCAAGAAAATTTAATCAAAATCGGGATTGATAGTGTTATCTAATCCTAATCTTAAAACAAGTGTATTGCACTTGCTGTGTAAATATTGTGGGTTAGACCAAATCCGGTTCAGACAAGAATTACGTATGGCACATCACATTGTTGCATTTGTTATGTGGATTTTTTGAGGTCGGTCAAATCCGGTGTGATAGAATTCTCATCGTTGCAATGTATCATTAAGACTTAAGAGCATACATATCATTTAAAAAGAGACATTTTACTTCAAATTAGATTAATATATAAAACCAACAAAACGCTGATTCGATTATTAGCTTAAATTAAACAACCAAAAGGGCCAACTATTACTCAAAATCCATCATATTTGGATCAAAGGACAATAAACAAACAAATAGCAAGTAAATCATTACTGAACATATTTGGGGATTTCGCCCTTTCTCAAAATGGAGAGAGCATGTTCAGCGGTGTCGATAAGATCTTCAATGTTGTGAATGGATCTCTCCTCCGAACCCAACATGAAAATGGCACGAACCTCAGCTTTCTTAGCTAGCCTTGCCGCTAAGTTCAGCGGCAGATCAGGTGAATTGAGGCTCCTCAACAATTGGCGATACAAGGATAATACTCTGCCTCTGTTTCTGGCCATATCTTCTGCAGTTGCCCAGATCAAACCTTTTGCCATTTCTCAATTCACCTGCGTTGAATTTGAATAGTCGTGTCGTTCAGGCATTTTATCAAACAGGTGGGGCTCGATTTGGGATATGACTACTGATTCATTCGTTTTGTGAATGGAAAATGAGAAATTGAAGAGAGTTTCACTGTTAATAGATTATTTCAACGCAAAAGAGGAACTATGATTGAAAGTAATCTTGACAGTGTAAAGTTCTTACCGAATCCAGTTTTCGGTGTTTCTCCTACTGCTCTTGTTTGATGTGATGTGATGTAGTTCGTTATCCCTTCTAGCCAGGGGCGGAACTAGACGGTTTTGGTTGGGGGGGCGAGATTTTTTTAAATAGCAAACTCGATATTTTAATGTTATTGTGATAAAATGACAACTAAATGAAAATAAGTAATGTTGTATATTTATCTAATAAAAGGCGAATAAATATATTAATAATTTTTTTAAAGAGTCTCATTCAACAAATTGTTCGAAATATTGAGTAATCTTAAAACACATAAACATTTTTACAACATAAATTTAATTATGTAAAAAAATATGTCATAAAATATATCAAAATTAATATTAAAACTTTTTTTGTACTGTAGTGCAATTTATAAAATAAAATATTTACATTAATGTTAGTTCATATGACCATATTATATATATTGATCCATATATTAATATCTAGAAGAAAGAAAAGAGAAATAACTTTTTACTAAAAGGAAAGAAAAGTGAAGCTAGCAGTATTCGAACCTGACTTCCCAAGTTTCAGTTGCACCACTTCAACCAATGCTCCACCAACTCCTTTTGAAAATGTTTGACGATATTCTATATAAATATTTACTTCCGATTTTTCCTGGGGGGGCGACCGCCCCCCCCAGCCCCTCTAGCGGTCCGCCCCTGCTTCTAGCTCCAGATAAGTTGGGGATTTAGTAGTTATTTTGCATAAATAATCGAAGGTGAGGGGCTAAACAAAACTTATTATTTCCTTTAGGTTAAAATGTTGTAATTTTACAAATTTCTTAAATTTTCATTTTTATTAATGTTTTTTATATAGTTAATTTAAATTTGATAAGATTTTCTTCTTACTGGGATGTTTTTTTCAATTTAGCACCAAATTTTTAAGTGAGGACGTGTTATTTAGTACTAATAAACTAAAAATGTTAAATGGGCCAGTTGAGAGATCGGTTCACTATATCATGGATGATGCATTCGAGCCCAAACTGAATGATGGGCCTCCTTAACAAGACTCTTATCACTGGGCCTAACCAGAAAAGATAAATAGCCAGCAGCACACAATTTTTTCTCTTGGGCGTCGTCTGCTTTAAGCTTCCAAAAAAAGGGAAAAAAATTTTATTTTTTCACTGTTGCTTAAGCATCGGAAATACCACTATATGATTGAGAAGAAAAAATATGGGTACGTTGTTTGGGAAAGTAGTTTGGGAGAGTAATAGAGATTTGTGAAATAATTTCGATTTGTGTAATGTTATTTGTTTGAATTTTTAGAGAGTGGTTTGAGAAATAAAGTGGGTATAGATTTTTTTTGGAAAAGTTGGGTATCAGATGTAAGACTTTATGTCAAATCATGTTTGTTGTGAGATAAATTATGTAAGAGATATGTTACTTTACGTCAAATCAGAGTAGAGTTTGTGTAGAATTTGTTTAGAAATAAGAAAATTGTTGTTTGTTTGGATTTTGAGAGAGTAGTTTGAGAAAACTAAGAGATGAAAATTTATTTCAGAAAATAAAAAATATGTTTGTTTGGCGTTTTTCAAACACAAAATTTTTTTGGAAAACGCCAAACAAACAGGCCCTATGTATTCTACATAGATAGATAGCATCATATTTAATATGTCCAAAACAATTCAATTCAAGTCAATCAATATAGGAGTATTTGTCATTCTCATTCAAATCCGTAAATCTCAAGCAGACAAAGCGTTTCAAAACATACAAGTGCAGTTTTTAGTGATGAAATTAAATTTAAACATCCTAAATTAAGACACAAAAATACAACATTCACTACGATATGTCAATTAGTTGTTCATACGGGGCTGAGAAGCTGAGCGATTGAAGGTTTGGGGTCAGAATTCATGCCGATGATGATTACAAGAGGAATGAATCCGTAGTGAGTGATGACTTTAACTTTCTTCATGGCCCAGGTGCTCCACTCCTTCACGAACTTCGTCGCCGCCGCTGACTCCTCCTTCGCCGCCGCCTTCTTTTTCAGGGATTTTCTTTTCGCCGCCGCCTTCGAACCCATACTGTGAGAAGGAGGGAGTCTATTTTAGCCTAGGTGATGCCCTAAAAGAAAATTGAATGGTTCTTAATTTTAACGAATATTAATGTTGCCAGAATCCAATTTTAAGGCAGTGTGAAAGGACAACAATGACCTCTTTAGTGTATAATATGTTGGCCAAACATTGAAATTGCACTTTAAAATTTAAATTGAATTACACGGGTACAACACTTACAACATACTCTCAAAATTAGGGGTGTTCGCGGTGCGGTCTAGTGCGGTTTTGTACTTGTCCAAACCCAATCCAATATTTGCGGGTTTTGAAATCTCTAGTCAAAACTCAACCCAACAAGTCTTGAGATTGCACTATGCGGTTCATTTGGATTGGGGCGGTTTGGGGCGGGTTTTGCGGTCTCAATTATCAACTTTCTTGTATTTTTATTATTTGATGAGTTAAATATAAAATGCACTATTAATCATAATTTTTTGTTTTTATTAATAAATTTAGTAAACTTTTATAGAGAATATAATGGAGATAATGTAAAATATCAATTAAAATATAATTTTCAATGAATACATAATTTAATGAAAGCTAACAAACCCGAACACTAAATTAACAAGTTTTCATTACATAAAAATCAAATGTTCCCGAAGAATAAACAAAAGAGAAAAATATCTTTATATTCGAACTTGGTGTTGGTGGTTAATTAATGGCCAATGAAAAGTTTGATTGATTTTTTTTTTTGCTTTACTTTTTGTTTTTCGCAGAATATTTTTCAACTAATTTGTTCTAGTTTTGGATCTATTTTTTTTTTTTTATCTTTTTGGCACTTAAAATTGAAGATTTACGTAAGATTGTAGGGTTTATCTAATATAATTGAGATTTTGATTGTGGAACACGACTAATTTGTTAAAGTATATACTTATATTATATTTCTCATTTTCTTAAATTTAGGACTAAATTAAATAATAAAATAAAATAAAACATATATACATCATCATTTATATAAAGTGCGGTCGAATGCGGTTATGCGGTCTAAAAAGGTATAAAACCAAACCCGATCGAAAATTGCGGTCTTTTTTTCATGATGCCCAAGATCAACCCATCAAACCTTCAACCCGTAAAATTGCGGTCGGTTTGGGTTGGGGCGGTCTAGCGGTTTCGTTGAACACCCCTACTCAAAATCAGGAATTCTTTTTTTTTTCTTTTCTGTACGAGTTATTGAGATAACACGGTACAACCTAGGTTGCACGGATACTTCGAAAAATGGCTCCGTGCAGTATCCAGTACTCCAAGGATACGGATACGCGTCCGATACTCGTGGGATACGCGTACAGTACGCCATCTGGAGTATCCTAATTAAATTAAATAAAAAATAATTCGGATAAGGGTACAATACGTTTTTTTGAAGTATCCTGCAGGTTTTGGACACGTTTTGGATACTCATGAGGTGTTTTTGTTAGTTTTTCAAAGTTATGGGTTAAAAATTAATAAATTAAAAGTTAAAAAGAAAAACGTGTATTTTGAATGGTCTTGGATATGGGTGTCCATCCTCGTGATGTTTAGTGAAAAATTTCAAATCAATTCGGGTTTTTTCTAACTTTTTCAACTTTTAATATAACTTTTGTGTATTTTGAATGGTCTTGGACAGTTTTAGTGTATAACTTTTATGTGATGTTGCCCATCCCGAAATTAAACTAGTAGATAATATATATTTTGATTATGATCTATTTCTTTTGTGGTATAATAGAATGATCAAATTAGTTATGTTGTTATGCATAATATAACATTATTTATTTTATATGCATATCTTTGCCGTATCGAATCCTATATATTTTAAAAATTCGTATTGCCGTATTCGAATCGTATTATAACATATCGCCGTATCCATATCCGTGCAATCTAGGTACAACATGCTAATAAAAATATCCTATCTTTTTAAAACAAAGGGAAGATGCTAAAAAAAATAAAAATTTATTGTATCAATCGCATGTAGAGCATGCGTGGTTTGTTTGACTATTAAATTTCATATATATTTGGACAATGCAAAATGTAAAATCAAACTATACTATAATTGTAGTAAGTAAACTTCACACTCTAATGAACATCATTTGTAAATGTGTGAACAATTTTAAATTTCATTTATTTAGTTTATTTAATATGAAAAATCAAACCACCACTAACCGTCTAAAGCATGCTTGTTTATGGATAATGTTTTGATTCGATTTTGTCTAATCGCTAAAATAGGCCTTAATCAATTTAACTTGTATTTGGACGAGACTCGAGTGAAACTAGGGCTGAAAATCAAATCAATTAATTTGACATTGAGCTCGGTTCATCACACAAATCAAACAACCTTAAACATCATTTTTGTTTGAAAAATTTTAAGCTCGACTCAATAAACTAAAAATTGACCAAAAAAAAAAAAAAAAATTCTAACTACTCGACACTCGAGCTCAATGGATGGACACACATTTCCATTATGGTTTTTAGTAGCAATGAGAGGAGGCTTCACTCCTTAAATTAAACTTATAGAAAAGCAATTATGAGCTTTGTATTAATTACATACTGAAAAGTTAATTTGATTTGATTCTTCAAATACTAATTTGGTGTCTTGACTCTTTATAATATACAAGTCAGTGCTTCCGATTTGTGTATGTAATCTAGAGCTTCCATCTGCATGGTTATTCACTTTTTGATAATTTTGTTGGCAGCACATGCAAGATGAGGCCATAGTTTATGTTTGATAAAATCTCGTTCTTTTTTCTTCTCCAACAGGATTTAGACTTAATCATTTTTAGGCGTCTAGGACATAGTGAAAACCTCTCTAATCGGGGTGGTATATTTTGTTTAGTGGTTATGTCCAAGTCTTAGAACAATAAATTGTGATCAATGATCAAATTAAAACCTGCGCGGACTAAGTCGCAATTGTGATGATTCTCCATATGTTTAACTATCTACTTCTTAGTTCTTAACATTATGTCCTGTAATTTATTATTGCAATGATTTATAATGTGATAATGTTAAATTTTACGCTAATCACTTTAAATGACATACATTTGATTTTGCATTATGTAATCTCCAGTCACAAAAAAATCCACAACAATATTGGTCATCCAATCTTATCAATGATTTATAGTTTGACAGTTGGTAAATCTCTGAAATTCAATATAACTAAGTGCATAAGTCATTATTATTATTAATGAGAAGAGCAAGAAACAAAATGTAAAGTGAGGAAAATTAAACTTAAATAAAATGATTCAATTCCTCATTCATTATTCCTAATCAAACGAGATATATATATAAAAAGAACATATTAATTGATTTATTTTTTATGGTTTACCAAAAGCTTTTCCGGCAACAATAGCAGCACGCATGACATCGTTAATGACGTGAATAACTTCATCATCGTCACATGTATTCCCCTTGAAGGAGGGTGCACCGGATTCTCTGTACCTCTCCACACAATTCTTGAATTCGTTATTGCACTGTTGGCTCAAGTAACTATCTGTACCACAAAGATTACTCATTCACAAATTTATCATTTAAAAACTTTATGAAGCAGATCAAAAATATTTTAAACACAAGTACATAGCTACCAAAATGTAACAACATTAAATTTGTCGTTGTTATTAACCAATAATGAATTTGATTTCGTGATAATAATAATAATTTTCACAAACTAAGTGCATGGTGGTTTTACTTTTTAGTTGTAATTATTGATAATTAGTTATTTCGATCTAGGATCGGACAATCAAACATTTTTTAATCAAAGTTATTTCAAATATTGTTGTTATATAATTAAAGGGGTAATACTAATCACATCCATCTCCCTCGATTTTGAAAAATGTTCATCTACGCCAAGAAAGGTGAATGTAAATAATTCAAAGTTGGAGGGAGGTGAATGTAATTCAACCTATAATTAAAAAACTTTGAATTTGCTTTGCTAAGTAATAAGGTAATGAGTTGACTTAAAACACTATTAAAATAAAACAAACATTAGTTTTTAGTGGCATTGTTGTAAGAAATCCATCTGTCAATAAATAATAAAAATAAATAAAAGAAAGAAAGAAGTTCAAAGGTCCCCATCACAATTTACAGGGGAAAATGCAAGATACTGTATGTGTTATCCTAAATCTGCAAGAAACTACTCTGTAAAATTTTTATTGCGCCAAATTTCCTTGTGTTTTCAAAAACTTTGCAAAAAACACCCAATTTATAAAAAATAGGTCGTTTTGGATCGATATATTCAAGAAATCATTTTTAAAACACTTCAAGTTGGTCCCTTCAACTTCACATGATATATTTTTGAAATGATTTCTTGAAGAATGTCGATCCAAAACGACCTACTTTTTACAAATTGAGTGTTTTTTGCAGGGTTTTTGAAAACACAAGGAAGTTTGGCGCAATAAAAATTTCAAAGGGTAATTTTTTGCAGGTTTAGTATAACACAGGGGAGTAATTTGCATTTACCCCCAATTTATATGACATATAAGAAAAGAAACTGATAATCTCTTTGTTTAATACTATTAATAAAATAAAAAATTCAAATAGTAGGACTTACTTCCTTTTCTTGCTATGCATTGATCATGACGCATACAACAAGCATCTAATTGGTCACACGGCTTCTCCCCAGGGCATCCGGTGTACAATAATCCACAATATTTACCATATCTTAAAAATGGAGGAGCTGCACTTCAAAAATACAGTCTAAAATTAATAATTAAAAAAATAAATAAAAATTAAGGACAAATATTTGTTTACCTTCACAGAACTTTGATTCACATGTCCTACTGCATTCATTAAACTACAAATTAAGAAAAAAAAAATGAAATAAGTCATGTAATAAACAAGGATTCTAATTAATTACTAATTCTTGGATATATGATCTTAATTTTGTGCTACATATTAAAGATGATAGACTTACAAATTTTAGGCCTTTCTTTGCACGAAGGCCAACATCAAGGGAGTGAATTGGAAGAGTGAAAAAGCAAAGGGTGATTGAAGATAAAATGAAGAAAATCAATGACTTTGATGAATAATGAGCCATTGAAGAAGGCGCGAGAAATAGAAGCTTGGTTTTGCTTAAAAGCTCTGATTTTTAGGTAGAATTTACTGTATCTGTATGACTTAATTATACTCCTATATGGTTTGTTGGTGGCACAAAAAGTGTGTGAATTAATTAATTGAGGAGAAGAAACTGCTTTGCTATGATTTTATTTGTCATGTACTGTAATGTCCGGGCCCGTGACATGATTTTTGTAGTATTGTTTCACATTTCTCACCAAAGGGGAATCATTTAAGTTTATTTCAATTTATTTATTATAAAGTTGAATTAAACTAATTTTTTTTGCATATGGGGTTCCTTTGGGGTTTTGTCTAGGGGGGCTGTTAACTGGTCGAATTCCAGTACAATCGATCTAGATTTTCATCCAAAGTCTATTAGTATCTCAATTTTTTATATTTAAATTAATATACATGCTAAACTGAATTTTTTAGTAAAATTTAATTCTGAATTGGCTTTAAACCGAACAATCAAATTTTGACCTCTAATTGGGTCCAAAGTGGCTTTAATAAGTATAAGATACGTATCAAATTCAACTTTGTTGAAAAGTCATATTTACGGATTTGCATTCCCATCCTTTTTACCAAACCTAACTTTAAGTCATATATTTATCTCAAATCACTTTTATGTCTATATATAAGTTTTTTGAGATGGGTATATATTTATCAGTATTGTTCGTTTACTAAAAGTTGGATTTGAATTTTTTCACGAAATTTTTGAAGTTTTATTTGTGTTGGTTCTTAATTGAATAATCATATTGTAAAATATTAATACTACAATCATATATTTATTTTAAAATTTTGAGATATAATTTGAATTGATTTTTTGTTGTTGAGTTTTGAGGGACAAAAATTAGTTGTAGCCAAATCAATAATTTGAGATGATATAATATTATGTAAGAAAGAATTGAAATGATAATTAAAATAATAATTGAGGTGGTTATATCATATATATTATTATTATTTTGATAAATAATTTAAATTATTATAAATAATAGCATGAGACTTTGGTTTTGAGCCAGATTCATGTAGAATGGAATCTAAGCATGATTTGACCCACTTTCCGTAAAAGGAGACTAATCTGAAAGTCTTCCCGATCACAATGGAACCCGAAAGGATTAGCCCACTTAAATCAACTCACGAAAAAATAATGGAGACCCAATTCAAATATGGGCCGAACACTAATTATACGAGTATCTAATTATTTGTAGAATCTTAGGTTCTTTTTTTTTTTAAAAAATTTTTCGAGGTTTTAATCCCTTTCGAGTTGGGTTGAACACATTAAGTAGGTACCTTTCCCAACAGAGATTCGAACATGAGTCAGCTACTTTGTAGTGACTAGTTAGTAAAAGTGAATAGACATGCTCATACACGATATATCAACCTATATGGTTGTTACAAACGTTTATACATGTTTAGGAAATAAAAAGGGTAAACACTACATTTGGTCCCTCTTATCATTAACTTTTTACAGAGTGGTTCCTCTTATATTTTTTTCCCAGTTTAGTCCCTGCTATGTATTATTTGTTTCACTTTAGTCATTTTCAGGTGTTTCAAGGCGGTTCCGGTAACATGTGATATGCTCATAAGGGCAATTTCGTCATTTCTAGTAAACTAACATGGATATTTTTGTCTTTCTAATCTTTTGAAAAAAAAAACTAAAGATTTAATCTCTTCCAAACTAGGCTTTCATTACAGTCCAACTTAATCGTCCATTTCGTTCAAAACTAAAGTTTTCTCCCAAAATCTTCTTCAAACACCAAAATTTTTCACCAATTAAACAATATCTCAAATGGTCTCAATAGCGAACGGACGAAAATGCCCTAAAAAATATTCATATGCATGTCACGTGTTATCAGAACCACCTGATAAGGACTAAAGTGAAACACATAATTCATAGTAGGAACTAAAGATGAAAAAAAACATAAGAGAAACCACTCTATAAAAAGTTAATGATAAGAAGGACCAAAAATGATATTTACCCAAATAAAAACTCACATATATAAAACAATGAAACAATACAAGTAATGATAACAAATACGAAGTATTGTCACAATTAATTAGCAACCTTACTAGTTTCAACATAAAAATATATATGCCAAAAAGACAACATATCCAAAACCTAACAAATCTCACCACATTTGTGAAACACCAAATGATGATAACAAAGTATTAAAGTGTTTATCGACAATGCAAAACCATACCAACTATTATAATCCGACAAATTTGCTGTCAAAAGCACACATAAATTCAAAAAGATCAAACTATTAGTATCCAAAAAAGAGAATCGATTGTCTAACGCAAAACGAAAATAGCGGAAGCCCAAAGATATTAGGGCAACAGCAGCAGCGATGTATAATCCATGACGTTGCTGATGTGGCATAATCTCCTCGGACACGATATGAAAAATCTTACAGAAAATTGTTGTCATTTGCTATTAAAATTAAATATTTGATGGTGTATATATGTGTCTTACTTGGTTACCTTAAGGCTTAATTAAGAGATATTTATAATGAACAGAGTTCTCCATACAAGGAAAGGAAACTATATATTATGAACTCCTATTTGAAATCTAATTACCTAAACAAACCTAAACCCGAAGTTGAAATTTGTGTTTATAATTATAGGACATCTTTCTTAATATTAGTATGAAGTTTTAACTTTTGTTAACTATTAATACATTAATACTCCCTCCATTTTTTTTATTTGTCACTTTGGCAAATTTTTTTGTTTACTTTTATTTCTCGCTTTAGGATTTCAATGTAAAATTAATGTTCTTTTACCAATTTTACCATTCTTATTAATATTTGTCACTAATGCTAAAATTAATTGATTAAAAGTGTATTTTGAAATTTTTGCTTCGACAAAGTAACTAGTTATGACATTCCTTAATTCGTGTGCGATCCTCCTAAGCGAGAAATAAGAAAAAAAAACGGAGGGAGTAATTATTAATAATAATTATACGGCTCTTTGAAAATAATTACACCCTTATTAAGTAATAGATTAGCATCTATTATTAAATTTACATGTTCTTAGCCTTCCACCGTAAATCACCAAATTACCATTACACAAAAAATTATTGTGATTTTGTTTTAGTTTTTCATAGTGTTTGACAACCATTTCATCAAATTGTATGTTTACACCAAATTCTTTTGGTGAAAGAATAAATTTGCATATCTCGCCTTAAATTTCCACCATTTCAAAATTTGCTATACACAAATTCCTATATTTACCACCAAATATAGAGGCAAAAATATAATTTATGTAATTGATGTTATTTAAATAATTAGCATAAAAATGTTATCTCAACTAATTTAATGTGATTATCAACTTATTGACATGTTTATTGTAAATACATTATTATTAGTTAATTTGAATATATTTATCTATAAACTTTAGTTAATTTATTCGTTATAACAAAATAAATACACTAATTTTTAATAATTATAATTTATTGTTAGTAAATATAAATTTGCTTACCTTATTGTTAATTAATTTGTATATTATTAGGTATAATAATCAAGTAATTTATAAATACCATAGATAAATAAAATAAAATAAACCACAACAAATCATTTAATGAAATATATTGTTAATAAACCGACAATAATCCACACTAATATTATTATTACATCTAAATAATACATGATGACAAACTCTTTAATGAAATACATAGTTAATTAAACAACGATAAAAAGATAATAAAAGGCACTAGTAATATACGAAATTTAAATACTCAAAATAAACAAAAATGAAATTCTCTTTGATAACAATTTCAGTTAATTGTGTTAAATATTTCAATGATTTTCATAATTCATAAATTAAATTTAAATAATATAATTATAAAAATTTAATACCTAAAATTGTTTTGTAACTGTACATAACACTTTAAAATTGATAATATTTTTTTAAAAATTAAATAAAAAAATTATTATGGCAATAGTTTGGTGACACATCAATTTGATGAAATATTAGGGTAGACCAAACCAAATTCCATTCTCTAAATGCCATTACAATTCCTTTCGTCTGCGGAGGAGCATATAATTTGACAGATCTAGCTAGCCTGGTGGGTATCATTTTCGTATAATTTGAGCCCTATAAGAACAGCCCAAAGATGATTGTGAATTGGGCTGGATCTAATCAGTCGGATAATCCTTATTGGCCCACCAAACGGCTCGCTAGTAAATTAGATATCATATGTTTTCAAAACATAAGAATTTGTAGCAATTTTTGAATTCAAACTTAATCAAGTACATTGAAATTCTCATGATAAGTAAAGTAAAGCATTCACTTTTTTTTTTTTTTTTTGTTTCCCAAGGGTTTAATTCTTTTTGAGGCGCGTCGGGCACATAATGTGGGAACCTCTCCCAACAGGGATTCGAACCTGAGTCCGCTACTTTGTAGTGACTAGTCCCTTCCACTAGACCAATCACCTGTTGGTAAAACGTTCATTTCATTTCCTTATAATTCATGTAACTTTCCAAAGATTTCAAAGCACGAACCTGGACTTTTTAATTTTTAAATGTCGGAACATTATTAGTATTTTTTTTCTATGATATTTTCTTACCATATATTATAGCAACGGTCAATGAAGATATTATGAAATACCATAAACAACGAGAAATTAGAGTATTATTTTTGCTATTATATTTTCAAACTGTGTAAATTTATTTTAATTTCACATGTAATTATTTCAATCTCATTATATTAATTTGAAACATACAGTAATTTTTTAAATAAAATTGAAAGTCATAGATTACAATTTTTCTTTCTAGTCAAATTATTTACAATAAGGTTTTGAAACTTTGTATGAACATTATAAATTAAAGAAACATATTAATATAAAACTTATATTTTCGTTTCAATTCACTCAAGGAGTCAAGAACACGAATACTGAAATTTTAATCCATGTTGAGTACAAAAGGTCAAGTTCTAAAATATATTTATACTATATATTTTTCACGAGCAAGTAAATGGAATTCATGAATATTTTTAATCCAAAAAACAAAGAGGGCCAGGGGTATTATAGCAATTCAAGACCAAGGGGTAATCTAGTCATTCACCAGAACACAAACTCAATTGAAATTAGTCCTCTTCTCCCACTGCAACACTTTCCCCCCATCTCCTCCTCATCACTCACAACTCAATCATCTCTCTCAATCACTAAAATTGATAGTAAATAATAAGAAAAAAACTTAAAACCAATGTCCTCAACAATCAAAAAATCAAACATAATCAAACAAATCGTACGGCTGAGACATTTCGTCCAGCTCTGGAAAAACAAAAGCCTCGCCCTCCGCCGCAGCACCCCCTCCGGCTCCGTCGCCGTCTACGTCGGAACAGAGCGACGTCGTTTCGTCATCCCGACCCGGTTCCTGAACCTTCCGGTTTTCGTAGACCTACTCAACCAAGCCGAAGAAGAGTTCGGCTTTCAGAGGACCGGCGGTCTGGTTCTTCCATGCAAACCGGGTTTTTTTAAGGAGATTTTACGGTTTCTCGAGGAAGACGAGGAGAGGTTTCGCGGGTCCGGGCTTGAGGAGTTTTTGAATTTGGTGGGTTTGGATCAATTTAATAAATATTCGGAAAATTGCCATGCCTTCAGTACTCCCCTGCTTCCGAAGACTAGGGTTTGACAATGCAATTACTGATTTTTAATTTTCTAATTCATTTAGAGTAACTTAACTAAATCGAGGATTAGGGTTTTTTTTTTCCTTTTTTCTTTTGGAAGCATCCTTGAGGCCAGAGTTTTATTAATCATGGTTTAGCTAGCTAGCTGGCTGGCTGGCTACTCAATGAGATGTTTGTTTAATTAGATTCATATATCCCTCTGATTTGAATTTTTAAATTGGGTTTGGGGGAACTATATATCAATTAGTGATGATATTGATGAAAACGGCTTTTTTTGGTTTTTGCTTTGCGAAATTCTCTGCTATTCCTTCAATTTATCTGGCTGTGTTTAATTTTTTTAAGGAAATTTCTTAGGTTAGGTAGACCATGTCTCTGACTACTTATAGATATTGTGAATATAAATTCATCCTATTTTTATTATTAATTGGGATGATGTGGTACTTTCAAATTTGAAGACCTTGTTGCGGATCACAAGAGTTAAATTGCTCCTCTCTATTAGTTTTTAAGTTTGATTATGAAATACTATGCTCGATTTGCTTATTTATATATGCACCTACTAGAATTGATTAAAATGTATACATCATGAACATGAAAGTTTCATTTTTTCAGGGTAGATATTCTTGAGCAATTAGAGTAGATTTTTCTAATAGTATGTAGTCCCATTTTCTATTGAATGATTATGTAAAATAAAGGGTAACCACCATCCGTCATGTTAGGAACACTACTAAAAGTGACCTAACATACCTCGTAGGGTAGCCACGAAATTTCCAAAAAATTGCATTTAATAAGATTATGGTATTGAATCAATTAAGTTTTGGGTAATTGTAGTACCTTCTTTTCCAAATTCTACATCCATCAACTCATACTCCCTCTGTCCCAAATTATCTGTCCTTTTAGAGAAAAAATTTGTCCCAAATTATCTGTCACTTTAGGATTTCAATACACATTAATTACATATTTTAGGTACTTTTAGAGAAAAAGTAAGAGAGAGAGAGAGTGTGTAAAACTTAAATAACGTGTAAATAGCTAATGGTGAGATAAATAAAGAATAAGAATATTTGAGGTATATAATTTATTTTTCCCATAAAAGTGAGGCTATGTAATAGGTATCTTGATATGTGTGAAACCTGTGAAATGACACTTAATTTGGGACAGAGGGAGTAGTATTTTAATAATAGGAGTAGTAATAATTAAATAAAAAGAAAGTTTGACTAACATTTCAAAAGAAAGTCCCTCCTGGCCCTCTTCTGCTTTGCTCTTCATGACTTTCCATATTCCGTCCTAGAATTGAACTTTATTATTTTTGTGTTTTCAAAAAGAAGAAAAATTTAAATGAATTTTGTAATAGAGGAGTACTTATTTTGTGTTTTAGGAGTAGTACCTAGTACGTATTTTCTTCTTCTGTGATGTACATTGAATTCAGAAAAATGTATAATTAATTAATTAATTAATTAATTTTTTGTGCAAAGTTTGATGCATATTGACTGACTAGCTAGTAGTAATAGATAGTAGTAGTAGTAGTAGTTTCACTTCCATTGGGAAAAAGGGAGGCAACCCCGAAATTACTCTTTCATCCGTTGCTTTATTTTATACATACTTGTACAAGGGTATAACCGTCTTTTTCAATCTCAAAATGACATAGGATTAATTACTCAGTCAGCACTCAGCAGTACTACCTTTCACTACAATTTACTCTTATTAAAGAAAAATGAGACCCTGCCTGTATTAATTACTTGGCCTTATGGGTATATATTTATTTATTTTTATTTTTTACGATCAGGGCAGTTGGAGATATACAAAATGGCGTTGGGTTGTACGTACGAATAAGTACCACCTGTATTAGTTAGTAGTACTATATGATATGAATCATCATTCATCAAATGCGATGCTAGCATTTACTTTCCACTAATTAATGACCATTAATTAATTATTTATTAATTAATTAAGCTCTGTTGGTCGATGTTTGCTTCTTTTCTCTTGTTTTTTGTGATTTCCCATGCACTCATCATAGTTATACCCTTTTCTTCAATTGTCTTAAATTAGCTTAAAGTAGTATTGGAATTTGTTGAGTTTGACTCTTGTGTGTCTAAGAGACTCTTATGGACAAAAGAAGATCACATGAATCATTCAACTTTGGAAGTATATTACAAAATGTTGGTTGGCCTTTTCAATTCCTTACAAATTAATGATTATATTCTATTCTAGTAAGATACTCATAGATAGAATTTTTCTTTTTTTTTAACTATACCACTGCAAAAATTTTAAACTTTAGTGATAAAATATTAAATAATAAAGTGACAAGAACTTAAATATTGTTAATAAAATAATGTATATAGACAAACTAGCGACAAGAAATATGAAAAAAATTGTCACTATTGATATTTAGTGACACATCAAAAGTAACAACTAAAAAATTGTCACTAAAATAGTGTCACTAATTATCAATAGTGACAATTTAAGCTCTATACAATTGTTACTAATAGTAATTAGTGACAACTGAAAAATATATTTTGTCATTATTGCACTTGTCACTATTATTTTTGTGGACAACTAAAAAATATATTTTGTCACTATTGCACTTGTCACTATTATTTTTGTGACAAAATTAATACTTTTATCACTATATATATATATATATATAAAGTGATAATTTTAACAATGTCACTTAATATTTTATCACTAAAATTCACTTTTCTTGTAGTGTAGATAGATTCATGTTAAAATACAAAGAAGTAAAAAGTAAAGAATAGAATGAAACCATCTCTAGATTTTTCAGAAAGATATAATAGGAAAAAATTGTAAATATAATTTACTATGTTAAGAAGAAGGAAAAAAGAGTTCCATGACCAATAATTAATTTCATAATTACATCTTATTTTTTATTTCGTTTTTTATTAATATAACTAAAAAAAAGGAAGTTTAGAAAGAGACCGAGGGGGAGGGGTAAGAATGTGAATTCAGAATTGCAGGGCGGTTTGCAGAAAGTGAAAGGACATTTGTAGAAAACGAGGACGGACAGAAGATACGGAAGAGGAGGAGAAAAATACATACGGAGACCGAGAATAAAGAAATAAAGAAAGAAAGAAAGGAAAGAAGGAGAGATTGATTTTGAGATTTTCCTTTCAAAAAAGCAAATCAATTCAGACAGACAGATACACCGAGAGTGTTTGACTGTGAAAGGACTTTGGTAGTTATATTTATTACATCTTCATCGTACGGCGTAACTGTCAACTAAAACTCCATAGAATAATTTTTATGCAGCGCGCATGTGATGTGTTGCATTTTTATTTATATTCTTACATATAGAATACTAATATTGAAATTTTTGAATTTGATTTGAATGTTAAATACCAACTCTCGTATCCTTCGTCCGGATTTCCAGGATTGGGCCTTAACTTATTAACTTCGTCATTTTACAATTCGTTTTCAACCTACCTCAAGGTGGGCCTTCATTTATTTGGTTTATTTACTTGACAAATTAGTAAAATTATGCAAACACAAACCACCTAATTAAGTTTATTAATGTTGGACCATGGAAATTGCATTATAGATTGGATCTGCAATTACTTTATTTCTATGGAGTTTTATACTCTCTCCGTTATTGAATGAATAAGTTTCTCATCAAGTTTTCTTTTTTATATATACATATAAATAAATATTATTTATCAAGTACATATAAATTTAAAAAATTTATCAATTAAATTTTTTAATGAATCAATCTCTTTGCAATAGCTGGCTCTACTACAACGAAATATTTGCCTTTTCAAGTGTTTTATGTTATTTTTTTTATTCTACCCATCATAAATAAACAACTTTTCAAAATTCAAGAACTAGAATTCGCAATTCAAAAGCAAGAAGTAATTAAGCTGCTTTCTAATTAAGGAAAAAAGCAGCTGCCAATTAAGCTTCATATAGAAGTAAAAGATAATAGTAGTTAATCTGGTACCCATTTACAAGTACCATTATTAAATCTACAATGCTAACCAAAAAAAACTAATAATCACACTATTCTACTATGATAATTATAGAATACAATAATGCGAAAAAGCTACATCAAATTTACGTCCTAAATTATATACTGATTTGCTTTTGTCTTCTGCATATATTCTTAAGAACTAAAATTAAAGGGATGATCAATCACACCCCTTAAAATGATTAATTAAAATCTACCAAACTAACTCTAATCTCCTGAAACATATTTCTTCTCTGCATAATATTTCTTTTCACTAGCTTCTTTCTTGGCATTACGTTTCTGAGAAAACGAGAAACAATTAGCTAGAGAGCGATGAAAGGAGATCAAGAATCTAAACAAAGAATAATACCGTATAAATCTCATGATTAGCAATAATCCTTTGGGCAACGGAATTGGTAGTAATATCTTTTGGGCTCTCAAGCATTTGGAAAATTCTCATACTTTTGGGAACCGAATAGGGATCCGACTTGCCCTGCACGTATAATGTAATTAACCTTTATAAACACGTGTTGCTTTCATTAATTAATAGCTGGTGTTTAATGATTTTCGAGTCTCGTAAATAGAAAAAACAATTCAACTTACATCCATGAAAGAATTTTTCTCAGCAACTGTCCCGTGAACAACCAAAGATATGTTGAAAGTCGTAATCTTTAACATACAAAGCATGAAAAAATTAGCATGCCATTGTTAACTAAAAAATTTCTAAGAATATTACTTCATATGTCATATGAAGGGGGGTAATTCTAGCCCAGACCAGGCTCAGCTGAACCTAAACCATTAATAACTACATTGCCATGTGACTGAGTGGGTTTAGCCGGACCAGGTCCGGTATAGATTTTCCCAATGAAAAGAGCTCATTTGTGAACATAATAAATCACATGAAAAAATTACCATATCTTTAGAAACTTCCCAAGGTGCACCGATAATGACCTCATCAACGTAACGGCAAGCAAGCACACTAAGACTGCGTTCGTGGAGACTCATTAGTGGGAAATGGGCCCCACGGAGCTCACTGCTCTCCGAAAACAATAAAGAGCATGTAAGAACAATGATGACGATCAAGACTGGATCGTTAGTGTAAAACCGTTGGATAAAGAACATTAAAGAATCATCACCATAGAGTTGCAAGCATATAAAAGAAAAGAGGTCAAAATCATTTACCTAACGGTCTGGTCAGCATAAATACCAACAAGTAGAAAATCTCCGAGTTGTCTGGCACTTTTCAGAATCTGCGCACTCATAAACAGCAAATATTCATTAATTAAATCTTGACATTGATTAGTAAGTGATATAATAATAAATAAGAGTAAAGTAATAGTACAGATATATCTCATCTAGAGAAAAAATGGATTACAAAAATGTAAATAAGTAAGCAAACGATTGGCTATAGAATGATACCTCTACATGCCCAGCATGGAAAAGATCAAATGCCCCATCAATGTATACAACATGAGAATTTAGTTCAGGCCCCTAAAATAAAACACACTATAATCAGAATTTAGACAGATTTCTACAAAATCATAAGCTAATAACATTATAGCACATGAGATCAAATTTTTTAAGTTAAATATAGTAGTAAATTTATTATTTGGATGTAATTGGGATTAGTTTTGTTAGCAAGTATCAGTTTTACATTTAATATTGGCGTAATTGCAAGTTATGGGACATACATCACTTTTACTCCCGACTTTCTCGAAGTAACACTTTTGGTCCTAAATCTTTTGTCCTCTTTCCATCAAATTTAGGACCCAAAAGTGTAAAACAAAGACAGTCCTATGGGAGAAAAAAGTGCAAAAATTGGATGGGAAAGTGGGGAAACGACAAAAATGTTGGGACCAAAGGTGCTATTTTTAAATGTTCACTCAATTCATTTGTCTTCATGACAAATTTAGGACCCAAAACAAAGCAGTCGTATGGGAGAAAAAAGTGCAAAAATTGGATGGGAAAGTGGGAAAACGACAATAATGTTGGGACCAAAGGTGCTATTTTTAAATGTTCACTCAATTCATTTGTCTTCATGGCAATATGATATTTACAAAAAGGAGTTGATCAAACCTTGCCATTCGAAAATTGAACTATTCTTCTTGAAGTAGGTAGAAAACGAGATATGTGGCCACCATTACTCGGAAATACACCCCGGTCATCCTTACCAGAAAAAAGTATCCTTCCTGCATATATACATTTTACTAAATTTTAAAAGAATAACACTATCATTACCACTTTTCATTGCAACCATTGTTTAAAGCAAATTTTTAATCACATAGCATAAGGAAAAGAATATACAGTACCTACAATATCTGTGCTCGAGACACCTTCAGTGCGTTTGATTTGCTTATAGCGACCAACTTTCTTAGCTAAAGCATAAGCATCAGTTCCATCAGGAAGAAGGCAAGGATCATCACCGTGTATAATATAGTCAATTTCATGCTCATTGAAAAGACGATTCATAAAATCTTCTGTAATTTCATAAGGTGCATTAGGGATCACTTCATCTACCCATTTCAACCCGCTAACAAGTGACAGCCTGGAAATGACCTAAAATTAGATCACAAGTACAAGAATCATATGCAGGGTACGCTCCTAATCATTGGAATTGTCAATTTGGTTTTCTACAAAAGTGTTACCAAATAGAAGCTAATAATTTTATTGAATCCATAGCACTAGTTTGGATCATTTTAGATCCTTCTATAATCATTATATAGTTGTCCCCACATTAGTGACAAACCTCAAAAACAAATATCGATTTTCAACAAAGAACTAGTTTTGAAAGAACTATGTTGTTTCGAGATAAGAACATTATATGCATTTATACCTCTCCTGCATGGATAAAACGGGAGGCCCTTTATTAGCTATGATCTCTTCATCACTTACAACTCCAACAACCAATTCATCCCCCAATGCCTTTGCTTGTCTCAATGCATTTGCATGTCCATAGTGCATTAGATCAAAGCATCCATCCATATACACACGAACACGTTTCTTTTCACCTTTCTTTTTATGAAAAATCCTTAAATCGGGAAATAGGTAAGGCATTGTTGGGACATAAGTCAAACCAAAGTAGCTTGTGGAGAAACTGAGTAATGCACAAGTAAGCATTATACAACCAAATAGATGTGGGTAAAAATATACCCCATCCTTTATCCAACTGCTGCTTTCAAATTCCATTTTGATCGTATTCCTTTTGTTTCCGAGGCCTTTGTAAAGGCCTTCTTAGTCAACGCGAGAGGAGACACAAACCCCTGAAATTAAACCCCAATCAACTTAAATGAAAAAAAAAATATATATATTGAATCATAATTCTAGTTTTAAGGAAGAAATAGCTAAACAGAAAGGAATGAGATACAGATCAAATACAGAATTCATGGAAAGGAAAGTTTAAAAATAAAAAGGGATTAAAAGGAAACTATTGAAAGATTAATTCTTCAATTACCCTTTGAAAATCAAATCAAATCACCATACATGAAACACTAGAACAGAGTTCCACAAGATCTCTATAAATAACATAATAATCAAACCAAAAGCTAAAAAAGAGCAGTCAATCGGTTTAAAGCAGCAATTTTAATGGAAAAAGTAGAGCAAATTTACATAATTAAACAACAAGATATCCTAATCTAACAGCAAATTCATGACATACAACAACAAAGATTGAAACTTTCAATGTAATTCATTCAAAACCTGAAGGAAAGTGAATATGGGATTTTGAGAATTCCGTGAAATTGGAGAAATATACACATGAATCTGATTACATAATGAAAAAGAAGAAGGCCCTTTTTGTCGCTTTCTTTGTAATAAATAACAATTCACATAATATTACAGATGGGCATTTTGTAAATTGCATTAAAGTTAACGCCATTGCTAGAATTTTTCAGATTCAACGGTACCTTTTTCCGATTGGCGCTTGCGTCTCCTCCTCTCTCTTCTGGAAGGAAGGAGATGTATAAATATCGGCCTTTTTTTGGCCGTAATAAAGCTGGGATCTTTCTTTTTTTCTTTTTATTGCGAGTGTGCAAGGGAAAAAAGGGGGAATGCTTTAATTTGGTAATCTTCCAAAAAGACCGCAAAAATTTGGTTGAATGGGATTTTATCTTTCTCTAATTTCTTGTCTTGCGTCGTAAGATTAGAGAATCGTGGTTGTGACATGTAACAACGTGATCAAATTAGATAGGGACATTTGATTTGACTTGAAAAGTACAACTTTATCCTTTCTAGATTCTAATTTCTACCATTTAAAAATATAATTTTACAAATATTCACTATATTAGTTAAAATTAATTTTGTGGAATTGTGGTAGCAGATTTTTTTTTTTTTTTTGTTGTAGACTTGTAGTTTTACGTTTCCAATCCAAAAATTAGATATTAAATCATTATATGCCAGACATCATTATTAAATAAAAGTGGTGTTATTTGAAGGATTAACCATATTCAAGTTAAAAGTCTAAGAATGCATTTTGGGAGCTCTTGCCTATAATACAAACTCATTCACAATAGTGCAATACTATTGGACCAAATTTCATGTATTTCAATTTTTTTTTATTTTCTTTAATTTATAATGAAATTATGAAATCATAAATTTTAAATTAGTTATTTTATAGTATTTTTGTTATATACATTTATATCTAAAAAAATTAGTGGCATGTGTGTGGATAATTATTAACAAAGTTAATACTTTAATTTAAATGAAAGAACTTTTAATTTGAGACCCTGAGAAGATATAAGGAAAAAAAAAAACTTAAAAAAATAAGGGGCATGTTTGTTTAGTGTTTCGGGAAGTAGTTTAGGAGAGTAGTTTACATTTATGAAATAATTTTGATTTTGTCGAACTTTATCCTAATGATGTCTTTTTTCTTGAGCTCTCAAACTTGTCCAATCAATTTAAAATTTATATTAGGGATGTTCGATCAAGTGACAATTTTTTTAATTTTAAAAGAATTGGTGATATTGCTAAGAAGATGGTTGCAACTAAAATACATGTCACATTCTCGTTGGATTACAAACTTGTGACATTCTCCCTGATGCAACTGCATAGCTTTTTCGGCTATAAAGATATTGAATAATCGACTTCGTAACCGAATAGGAGATCAATGATTAAACAATAGTCTAATTATCTTTGTAGCTAGAGACATATTTGAATATATTTCAAATGATGCTATCATTGACCGATTTCAAAAAATAAAATCATTGCAGTTAATTGTTAATGTAAATACGTAGATATATTAAATTTTTTTGAAGTCATATCGTGATATCATAAATAACTAAAATAGCTTGTGGGGTTATTTAATCAAACTTCAACTCCTCATTTTCTATCTTGTTTTACATTTACTTATAAATGAAATATAATTAAGTTGACTTTTGATAGAAATTTTTTATTTTATTTATTTACTTTAGCCCTCTAAATGAAATTTCAGGATCCGTCTCTGTGTCTGAATGGGCCTGGGCTAGGGGCTTGTGGGTATTTTTGTTTTCTCAAATTTTTGTTTATCATAACCGACCCTGCAGGGTAACCGGTCAACTTTCCTTGACCAGAAAACAGGCCTAATATCTATACTGATCCGACAAACTTAGCCCATCACTCAGGCCCAATAAGACTCCCATCTAAGTCCAATCCCATCACACAGGCCCATCGGGCTATAGACGGTAAATAGAACAATAGTCCATTTTAATATCCATCCACAGATTAAAACCCTTTAATCAGTTCTAGGGTTTCATTTCATTCAGCCTCCTCTTCCTTCATACACACACAAATAACGGAGAATAGTTATGGGAGTTTTTACGTTTGTTGTCAGAGGATCCGGCGCCGAATGGTCAGCTAAGCAGCTGAACGGCGAGCTTGAGGCTTCAGCCGATTGCACATTCGATCTCCAGCGCAAACTCGTTCAAGCCGCTCTCTCAGCCGACTCCTCTGGCGCCGTTCAATCTTCCTTCTCCTACGTCACCCCTTCCTCCGCCGTTTTCCAGGTTTTGTTTCATATCATCTTGATTAATTTTGCACTGGTTAATTGTTTTCAATTCGTTTCTTTCACTTATAATCACGTAACCACGATAATTGTTGTAGATCTGATTTAATTATAGGTACTATAATTGATTGCTGTATGTTTGTCTTCAAAATATGTACCTTTCTACAGTATACTTCGATTTGATTCGTTGTATATGTATATTATTGTTTGGTCAGGTTACTTTCATATGTTGTAAACATTTTAGTAGTATCGTTAAATAACGTTTAATTCAAGAGGTAACACTGTGAGTAGTCTAGAGATTAATTGTTTTATTTTGTTCTGTAGCAAACTGAACATTCAGCTGAATCAATATCAATAGTTTCAATGCAGCACTGGTCTCGAGTGTTGTAAACAAGTCGATTAGTATCTTACGATACAGTTTTCAAGTTTGATTTGAATATCAATCTGAAATTATTTTTGAATTTGATTTGATTGTCGAACAAGCTTAGGTTGAGTTTCAAATAGCTTCGTATTTGTAACATGTATTTTGTCAATCTAATGAAAGATGTTGGTCAATCATGTTTGATTGGTGCAAACCATCTTTTGTCAATGCTACTTAAGTTTGTTTTAGTCCTACTTGTCTCTGATTGATCGAGATGGCAAATCTTTTGTACTTTTAGTATCTAATTGGACTTTGCACAATGCAGGTTATTATTGGTGGTAGTGTTGGAGGTGGATCATTTATTGGAGGTGGTGCATCTGCTGCTCCTGCGGCATCTGGTGGTGCTGCTGCTGAGGCACCTCCAGCTGAGGAGAAGAAGGAAGAGAAAGAGGAGAGTGATGATGACATGGGATTTTCACTTTTTGATTAAGTTTAATCATTTATTTGCTATACTTTTGTCAAACTAAAAGTTTTGATAGTATTGGATTATGGATTCGATGAGTTGTCTTTGATCTTTGCTTGTATGTGCTAGTGTTCAATTTCCCACCTTTTGTTCAACTTTTTTGATGGTTTCCTTGTGCGATTGTGTGTGCAGTGATTAATTGTGCTGAATAACTGTTCTAATTTTAATTGCGATTTCTTGGAGTAGAAACTAATTTGTGAATTATAAAAAAACTTGTGTGTGATAATTAAGATGGTCATAGAGATTTGTCAAATGTAAATGCAATGATTGTATTTACTTTGCTTGAAATCTTGTGGTGATTGTTATAAATGCCTTTTTTCTTAACAAATCAACTATTTACATTTTATTTCAAATTAATGTGCATGTTACAAGGTGAACTAGTAGAAATTGTTGGAATTTATATTCTATATGTGAATAAAATTAGTTGAGAGTAAGGGGTCGTGTCTGTTCGATTTGAAGAGGTACTCTTTGGATCGAAACAGTACAATCCAAACATTGTGGGTTCGTTTGGATCGATTTTGGCTATGTTTTGTCTTGTTTCAGTGTTTCAAAATTGTTTGGATGATTTTGGCGTAATATTTGAATCACGATTTGAATGGATTTTGGTTGGAATATTGAGATGATAAATTATTAATAAAATAATAGATAGTGAATTTTGAAAAGTTGAAATATGATTTGTTATGGTTTTGGATGTTGGAGTTTGGGGGTGAAATTTATGACAGATGTCAAATCAAAGACTTTATAAAATTAGGATATAATATTATAAAGTGTTTGAGATTATAAACGTAAATATATTGTTATAGCAATGGTAATGATTTATATAATTAATGATAACATAATATATGTAAATTAATTATTCGATGAATATTTTTATCACATAATTTACAAAAAATTTAAAAATTTAATTTAGTTAAAACTATTTCAATTTTATATTATTAATAACATACATACTATCATTATAATTAATAACGAAAACACAATAAAAAAGAATTTAGTCTGGTTAAATATATATAATTGAGAAATGATTTTGAATTTTGTGGTATAATGTTTAATTGATATTTATTAATAATGTTAATTTTATTGATAATATTTTATATTAAGTTGATATTAAATGGTTGATTAATTTATTTTGAATTATGGTTGATTGAGACAATGTTTAATATATATTTATTATTTTATAATTTTATTTAAAAAATATGATATATGTATACACATATTAAGTATATAAAACCTGGTACGAAAAGCTAGAAGAGAAAAGGAAAAGAAAGTGGTGAGTTGTATATATAATAAAGATAGATAAATAAATAAATATATATGTAATAGCAGCACAATTTGACTTTTTGAAATCTGACAAGTTAGACTTTTTGGGGTGCCGTCCAAAACACATGTTTGGCCCAGTTTTTGGGCCCAATACAAAACAAATGGTATTTGGCTTGATAAGTTGGGCTCAATTTTGGGGCGAAACTGGACGAAAATTGATCTAAATGGGCCCTGTGTCTCATGCGAAAAGATATTTTTTGAGTCTATAAATAGTAGATTTAATCTAGCCAGTTAAGCATCATTTTTTCGACAATAATAATAAAATTACTCTCATCTTAATTTTAAATTTATGTCGAATTTTTTATTTGCTTCGGTTCGTCGTGGGTTCATTATTTGTGCAAATAATGAACAACAGACTGTTGTATCTTGGGAGACTACCGGGAATCAAACTTTATGCACCGTGGCTGCCCCAGAAATATTGTCTTAAGGAAATTTGTTTCGGCAAGCCTCAGTCTAATTTCTTTGTTTTTTACGTCAAGATTGAAGTGATCTTTGGTTTCAATACAAGTAAGTATTTCTCACTATTTTTTGTGTTAGATTGAAATATTTAAGTACACAGATTGTTTGACACCAACATAAATTACTCCATGTACATTGAAATTGGATTGTAAATTCCTTCGCAAAAACTCCATTAGTCAGTTGGGGCATGAGTCCCACGACATTTTATGTTTAGTAAAAAATCCCGCAACTAATATCCCGCAACTCACTTTGCATCTTATTATTTATTTATTTTTTATTTTAGAATTTTGAAAGTATTCAATGAGTCTTAATTTTCATAAATGATTTCTTTCTCACATCTATCCTTTCTCATACCGTAAGATGAAGACGTAAAAATGGTGTGAAGTTGGAAAATTATGTGCCTATTCCAGTGGATTCAATTCATTTGAATGTTGGATGAGCGATAAGCTGGATCTGAATATCATTAATCGCGTATCACTAAATACGATATTTGTGTCTGGACTATCATGTGGTCCAGTTTTATATCATCTAGACTTAGTCTAGTATGGTCCAATTTTAAATTATTTCGAAATAATTTAATGTGGTCCAACATTAATTTCTTTAATATAACCTAATCCCTTTTTTTTTTAAAAAAAAAAAAAAATATAACCTTATCCTTATGTGGTCCAATATTATCCCTTCAGAAAATATCTAGCTTAAAGCCAAAGCTCATTACATTAAAGGAGGAAATAATTGACAAAAAAACAAAATTGTCCTTGTTATTCGTCGTTTATAATGATTTCGAGGGTTAAAAGGACATGTGTTTTGCTTTTAAATAATTGACACAAAAACAAAATTATCCTTGTTATTTGTTGTTTATAATGATTCGAATGCTAAGAAGACAAGTGTTTTGCTTTTGGGTTCCTAGAAAATATATATTGGTGACATGTGGAGAAAGTTTCGAATTTATTGGAATTTGATCAAACTTCTGAAGTATTTGTAATGAAACGTGAAGATGCGATTTTAAATTTTGAGTATGATATGTAACATTATATTGGATGCATGTAATTATATTAGATGATATACTTACTGTATGACTATTAGATTTTTTTTAGAGAAACATAATTATAATTATTGAACTTAAGATTCATCGTTTACAATATTTAAAAATGAAATAGTTAAAACATTATTATTAAAAAAAATGCTAAACTATATTTCTTGATTTTATTTTATCAAAGTCATTGCATATTAATTTAAATAGAAAGTGTCATTTGGAATTATTATATGACAATTGTTATTTCTAACAAAGTTTTGCATTTTGTTGGTAATGAGTAAATAAAATTTCCTATTCGTATTTCTAACCCAAGAAGACTGGACGAAAAGTGTGAATACTAATTTTGAATGAAATAAGTTAAATTAGAAGAAATAATCAAAATTTTTATTTATTATAAATAGAATTATTAAAACTTGACGACAAGATCTAGAAAAAAAAAAAAAAAAACTCATAGCCAAGATCTATCGAAATAATTTTTTTTTGTTTAGTTCTAGATTTGAGAATAGTGCAGACTAGGTTAATGATTAATTTGAAAGAGAAGTACTCGATATAATGCACCTTAGTTACATACGAGTTGAGAAGGACAAAATTTAGTACTGGAAAAGAAAAAAACTTTTGCAGAGACAATCGATTTGCTCTAACTATCTAAAATTAAGTGGAATGTGTTCAATGTTTTTACCAACACAATTATGATTTGATCCATAGTTTATTTTTCCCTAACATATATTTTTACAAACATTCGACTAAAGCTCATAATCCAAATTAATTTATATAATTACACGTTCCTTAAGCTAACTCTTTTTAACATAATTTTTTCAATTTTACATGATAATTTAACTCAACTTTACATTAGAAAAAAACCAATTAATTAACATATGTATCATGGTATATATATATTTCAAAATTATATAAAAAACATCCAACTAGTCCAAACATATAAAACTAGTCGTGGTATTTCCCAAAGAGGACCTCAAAATTTTGGAAATGCATGTGGACCTAAAAAATGTGCGTACAGCAATAAGTAGATAGAATTCTATCATGCTGATCCATCTTTAAATGGACGGTACCGTATATCGAAATAAATAAATAAATTGAAAAATAAAATATCAACGCGGAACAAAGGTACTAACAAAATTATATAGTAATAGATTTGTTTATACTATTACTAATAATACAACGGCTAATTGTAGTTTAGCCTTGTCGATAATTTTCCATTCAGTCATTGTCATGTGACAATAAAATGATTTGAAATCGGGTGAAGAATTCTACTAAATAATTTATTAATTGTCAATTTCAACCTTATATAAAAAAAAAAAATTACTAACCCCACACCACCACCACCTAACCTCAACCAACCCAAATCGCAGGCCGCCGGCGGCGGTCTGGGATTTTGGGAGGTGGGGGTGGTTAATGGGGTGGCGTTAGGGCATTACAATAAAAATGATCTTTGGTGGCATCATACTTGATGGCATTTTGAAGAAAATGTGAGAAAAAATTAATACAGTTATATTTTTAAAAAATGTCAGGAATTATAAATTTTAAATATACTATTTAGTGACATTTTTATATATTATGACATTTTATAATGTTACATCTTGTTATGATAGTGACATTTAACTTTTAGTCACACCGCTACAAGTGGCACTTTGGAAAATGTCGTTATATATAAAATGTCACTAGCAAAGTGCCACTTGTAGCGGTGTGGCTAAATGTATCAATATCACAATTATAGTTAAAAGTAACATTATAAAATATCAGTATAGTATAAAAATGTCATTAATCAGTAAAATTAACACTTATACTTTGTGGCATTTTTCAAAAATGTGACTATATTAATAATTTGTGACATTTTCTTTAAAATGTTATCAATCATGGTGCCACTATAGATCATATTTGTTGTAGTGGGGGTAGGTTAATTTTTTTTAATTATAATTTGTAGAATATAATTTTTCTTGTTCTAATTTCTGATATGGGTTATGAAAAGAAAAAAAATCTTAGATCTAAAATTTCATTAATCCACCAAATTTGAAATTAAGTTTTGAATGAATCTTATTTTTTAATTTTTATATATGTAAGACCAGTGACTGGTGGGGTGGAAGGAAAGATGTGGCGTTAGGTGGGAGAGGTGGGTGGTGGGACTTGGGAGGGTGGTGAGGTGAGGAAGAAGAGGAGTTCTTTTTTTTTTTTTGCAAATAAGGTAAAATAAATATTTGGAAAAATACACACTGGTCCAAATTTTTTTATATATATTTATTAGTTTTAACTTAAATATATGTTCTATCAATTTGATAATATTTGAGACCTTAAAATTGATTTATAATTTTATGAATTCACATTTTAATTATTTTAATATATGCATAATATTGAAGTCAACTTTGGGGTATTGTATAACTAGATTAATTGTAATTCAAATCGACAAACGGCTCGATTATTAACTTATTAGTGATATATATTTATTATAATTTTTAATAAATTTAGTCAAGAATAATTAGAATTTGATTTTCATCAAATATATGATTTAAAAATAAATCTTTATAATAATTAAAAGGACATTTCAAATTTTATGTGTACGTAATTATCTAAAATTATTTGCAAAATAAATCCTTCTTCATCACCTGACCCTACTTCCTCCCACCACCACAACCACACCCCACCCAAACCTGCCGTCGATCTTTTGTAACACATTTTATATATAATGGATTGGCTTAATCCCACTTTGCACCCTAGAAATGCATCAGTTTGGCACTTTGCACCCTCGAAAAAAATCAATCCCACTTTGCACCCTCAAAACATATATTGTCTTTCACTTTGCACCCTAGGTGAATATTAGGCCAAAAAGCAGGGGTATTTTTGTCACTCCATTAAAAAATCAACATATATTTCCTCCAAAATGTACTAATGTGAGATTCATGTGCAATTAAGAGTAAATTGACCATTGCCCATTAAAATAACTCCGAAAAAAACATAAAAAAAAATTGAGACGTCACATGTTAATATAAATTTGAATTTAGGGTTTTAATGTTTTAATTCATGTGCAGTTAAGAGTAAAATTGATAATTATCCATTAAAACAACTCCGAGAAAAACGTAACATTAAAAAAAATGAGATGGCACATGTTGTAAATATAAATTTAAAAAGAACGATATCAAATGATATATTTGCCCATGTTGAAGTTTAGGGATCCTAATGTTGTTTAAATGCACAAAGCTCAATATATATATATTGTTACATAGACCTTCATATATTATATTTCGTATGGAACATAATTTTAACCAACTACGTTAAATTTTTAGCTCACTACAAGAAAAACGTAAAATTTGTCGCGGCTTGGGACCGAAACATTTCGTCGAAAAATATCGTGTCGGAATTTTTTTTGATGAATTTTCGAGTGACAAGTATTTTCGATGGTCGTTTGGCGCCATATAATTACTTATACTCCACCACTTTACTGTAAAAACAACACTATGTTTTATTTATGTATTGATATTATATTTTCTTATTTCAAGTTATATAAATAATTATTTAGAATAATATTTTATATTAGGTCGAGTTAAGAGTAGTAAATTATTCATTTAACTGCCCTAAAAATGATTTTTTCCAGAGTTATTTTAATGGATAATTTTTCAATTATACTATTAATATTACATATATGTCACATATTATATTTTGGAGGGAATATGTGTTGTTTTTTTAAGAGAGTGGCGAAAATACTCTTGTCTTTTGGCTTGAAATTCATCCAGGGTGCAAAGTGAAATACAATATATGTTTTGAGGGTGCAAAGTGGGATTTATTTTTTTCGAGGGTGCAAAGTGCCAAATTGATACATTTGCAGGGTGCAAAGTGGGATTAAGCCATAATGGATTTAAGTATAAATTATTTGAAAAAAGATATATATATATATATATATATATATATATATATATATATATATATATATATAAGTATGAGCACTTATATAAAAGAGGGTCTTAAGTGTAAAGTTTTTGGCAAAAGAAATATAAGTTTAAAACACTTTTTATTTGAGGGACCACAAACGTGATTTAGCCTTCAAATTGATAATAGTTATAAAAATATATTTTAAGAAGAAAAAGCATCTTTATAGAACATTTCACAATGTTTTTTTGGCCGCATATTCATACCTATAAAATATATTTAATTAATTCTTATATGTCAACAAGGTCTTAATCAAATGTTAAGTTGAGGCCTAAGTTCTGAATTTAGTATGAGTTTTGTTTTAATTTTATAATTATTAGGATTTATAATTGATTTTGAATTACTGTGGCCTAAACATTTTCAAGTGCCATGCTGGACCAATAATTAAATGCATGTAACACCATGATCACGTGTTTATGAATCAATTATTGTCATAAATAGTGTCATTAATCAATTACTAACTTAGAAATAAATGAGGGAGACGATAGACTAGAGAAGATAATCATGTGTAATGTCAGTTATTTAAGAGTGTCACACGGAGTGGAAAAATATGTAATACACTTTTTTTTTACGTAATAAGGACAAAAGGACTGGTGGTTATAAATTAAGGATCACGTGTGCCATGAGGCTTAGCAACCCTCAATTATTTGTTTTGTTTGTTTCAAAAGGTGAAATCGCTCACCCCGCCCTCACCCCCTGTCCGACGGGATTGTGAGAGGAGGTAAATCATGATGACTCAACCGGCAACAGAGGCTGGGACCAGTACTCACTGCGCACAAGGAGCCCCCCTCATTTTTTTGAGAGGTTGCTATTTGTTTTGTTTTGTTTCAGTATAGTAGTATGTAGTTTAATTAAAAAAAAAAAAAAAAACCCAAAAATTAGCCCAATAAGTATTTTCCCAGTCAAATTAAAAACTTAGTCCAATTAATTCAAACCTATATCAACCCATTATAATATTACTTAAATCTACCAAAACCTCAATTAAAGTCCAAATCTTTTTCTAATTTCTTCCATGAATAATGTCTATGTTTTCTATGTTTTATATGAGAGATCAATGCATAAGATTGAACAAATGACTATTAAGCATCATTATACAGTTGAGAGATTCAATTTGATGATAGATAGACAATTGTAAGAGCTGAACAACCATTTTAATTACGTAAACACGGAGTTGCTTCTTTGTGCTGCATGATTAAACCTATATATCCAATTGATTTGAGACTTTTGACATAGGAAAACATGTTCATTTTGCCGAACTTTATCCAAACGACTTATCTTTTCTTGAACTCTCAGCCCTTCTCAATCAACTTGAAAATTATATTAGGGATGCTCGATCAAGTGATGATTATTCTAGCTTTCAGAGGGATTGATGATCTTGCTAAGAAGATAGTTGCAACTAAACGGCATGTCGCATTCTAGTTGGTTTACAAACTTGTGACATTGATGCTTATTCTACCAGTTCGAACTACATCAGTGGAGACATATTTTCCAGTTGTGAAGATAGTAAATAATCGACTTTGCAACCGAGTGGGCGATCAATGACCAAATAATAGTCTAATTATCTTTAAAGAGAGAAACATATTTAGTAGTACTTCAAACGATGCTATCGTGAACCGATTTCAAAAATTGAGAAATCATCGTGATCATATTAATGTAAATACATAGATATTTTGGTACTATTTTTGTGGGGGTTATAATTACTCATGTCCCCTTAAGAAAGAACATTGTCATATTATTTAGTAGTATTTACATTGAAAAATAAGCCCTTTCAGTTAATTAATATTAATATATTCTATTCCAATCCTATTATTTGTTGATTCTTACTGAGTACCAATGTTTAAAAAAAGATGGAACTACAACAAAAATTAAAAATGGAAACTACAACAAAAATTGTCTTTGATGGCATCAAATCATATGACATTTTAAAATTTTTAAAAAATGTGATAATACTTTTTTGCATAAGTTGAGATATACTCTTTTGCAGAAAAAGATGCTTTGATCCACCAATTATTTAACTAATTACTATTAGTTAGTGTGAGTTTTCTTCCAATTTTATAATTAGTTATTATTTGTACTTGATGAAATTGAATTGTTTACGATATAATTATAATGATAATGTATTGATGTATTTACAATAAAAAAACAACTTATATACTCTCTTTCAACTTATATGCGATGATTGCATGGAATTAACTCCCCATTTCCCCCATATAGGCATTCGTCACCTCTCTAATACTACTTATAATATAGAATTTTTTATTATTTCATTGCCTATAAATATGTGGCGATGTTATTAGGGCAACTCACCTCATCACCAGATCTAGCTTTACTTTCAATTTCAATTTAAAAAAAATAAAAAATAAAAAAAGAAATAGAATCAATGGCCAGTAGTATAATAATAAACAACGTGACCGATGACTACAACGATATTAGCCGCAACAATTTTCCTGCCGATTTTGTCTGGGGTGGCGCTACATCAGCTTATCAGGTGGCTGCATTAATTCAATCCCATGTCAAAATATTAACTACAATAGCATGCATAATACTTCACTTAATAATTATTAATTGATTTTGTTTGAATTAAATTAAATATTTTAAATTAGGTGGAAGGTGCTTATGATGAAGCTGGTAAAAGTTTATGCAATTGGGATGCTATGACCCTCAGGAAACCTGGTCTCTCTCTTTCTCTTTATGCATGAATTATATAATATTCATATATATAATTAATTCTAAACGTACGTACGTGTATATTGAAATAACAGATTTAGTTGAAGATGGTAGCAACGGGTGTGAAGCTATTGATCAGTTCAATAAGTACAAGGTAATCAATTGATCTGTTCATAAGGATCAGTATATATATATATATATATATATATATATATATATATATATATATATATATATATATATATATATATATAACTAAACTACACAAACTGACACATATTAAATTTGAACCCATATTTTTGGACAAAATAAATAAAAAAGACAAAATTTAATATCTAAAACGATAATTGTTGATTTAGATAATAATCAAAATTGTTTTTACAGTCTAATAGGACTGGGAACTTTTTTTCCCCTCTGAGAATGAAACAGTACTTATAGTATCACACTTTATAAAATTGCATTATGGTCTATTTGAATGGGTTTTGGCTCGGTTTAAAAAAATTGGTTTGGGTGGTTTCGATGAAACCTTTGAGACTTCATTTGGATGAATTTTGGCTCTTGGGCTTTGTGGTTTGAATAAGTTGAAACCCCACTTGGATTGAGTTTGGATGTTGGGGTTTAGGGGAAAAAGTAGGTAATAGGTGTCAAATCAATGTCTTTGTTAGTGAGATTTGGGGGAAAAAGTAGGTGGTAGGTGTCAAATCAATGTTATATATGTTTGAAGAGTTTGAGTGTGAGATTCTGAATAGGTTTTTGATGATTTTACGGGTTTGACGAAAACTCATTTGAAAGGGTTTTGGCTCGGTCTTGCGAGACCCGCGAGACCGGGCCAAAACCCATCCACACACACCCTTAATTTTCACGTGAGCTTTTTAAAATATTTATTTTCTTCCAATTTAGACACCTTAATTATAGACTTAAAAGCTAATAGAGTATTTTACAAGATCAAAAGTGAAATCATTTAAAAAAATATCTGAGAAAAAAAATGCATGTAAAGCGTATAATTAACCAAAGTGCAAAACATTGAGACAAAAAGTACAATATTATAGGCATATACAGGAAGACCAAAATCGCCAAAATTAAGTATAATAATTTATGTCTATATAAAATCCGCATCCACCAGGTGTACTGACCAACTCTTTTTTTATTTCCTTTTCGGTAGTATTTTTAACCATCTCTATAAATTGGGTTTTTTGCACTTTGCACCCTCGAAACATGGGAAACAGACACTTTGCACCCCCGAAACTTAGATTTAGCACTTTTCACCATTGAAATATGAAAAATGCAGCACTTTGCACCCTCGTTTATTTTCAAGGAAAAATTCAATGGCAAAATAGGTAATTCAATAATATTGGCACTTTGCACCCTCAAAACTTGAGAAATTTGCACTTTGTACCCCCAAAAATAAAAGTAGCACTTAACACCCTTTGATTAAGAACAAATCAGCAACTTCCACCCCGAAACACAATAAATGGCCACTTTGCACCCCAAAATACAAAATTAACACTTAACACCCTCAAATTTAAAAAACCCAAACCCCTCTTTTTTTTGTCAAAGTTGGCTATCAGAGTGAAAAAAATCTAAGCAAAATAGGTAATTCGTTTTTTACTTAAATTTTGCAAAATACAATTATAAATACTCAAATACTCATTTCTCTCTCCATTTTTCTATTCAACAATATACCCATAAATAACTGAATAAAGTACAAGTTAACTTCTCGAAAACCCATTGTATAATTCAACATATCAACGACCCATAAATAATTACCTATTTTGCCTTAAAAAAATTCAATTTAATGGTCAACTTTGCCAGAAAAAATGAGGGGTTTGATTTTTTTTTTTTTTTTTTTTTTTTTTTTTTTTTTTTTTTTATGGTATTAAGTGTTAATTTGTATTTTGGGGTGCAATATATTGTGTCCATTTATTGTGTTTCGAGGGTACAAGTTATTAATTTGTTCTTAATTAAGGAGTGTTAAGTGCTAATTCTTTTTTTTTGGGGGGGAGGGGGGGGCAAAATGTCAAAGATTTAAAATAGAATTACCAATTTTGCCCTTGAGTTTTTGCTTGAAAATAAGAGAGGGTGCAAAGTGCTGTATTTTTATATTTCGAGGGTGCAAAGTGTTAAATCTGAATTTCGAGGGTGCAAAGTGCCTATTTCCCATGTTTCGGGGGTGCAAAGTGCACAAAACCCCTATAAATTTCTGAGCGTTCATGTTTTAGACAGTGTTTTAAAAACCGGACCAGACCGATCGGTTCGACCGGTTTAGTTGGTAACCAGTTGCCAATTCGCGCGGTCCGATTAACCCTCCAAAACCAGCTTTGTTTCTGACCAGTTTGAACCGCAAAAAATCGATCAAAAATCAGTAAAATCAATGAATCAGTGAACAGATTGAACCACTGGTTCACTTATAAAAATAAAAAGCTTAAGCTATGAATTTTTATTTCTCTTCTGCGACATTTAAACTTCAACAATATTCTCACATCTCTTCTTCTATTCTTCACTTTGAATTAAACAGAATCAACAAGAAACAAAGAAAAAAATCTTACATATAATAAGTTATATAAATATATTTGAATATCAATTCATTAGAAAAGTCATTTTTTTTTCACAAACTTCAAGTATATATTTCTTTTTATATAATTCAGTGACAAAATTCATCAATAATTTCTCTTTTTCATATGTGATTAATATTAAAATTATTATTTTTTAATATGGTGTTTATTATAATTTGAATTATTGCGTTGATATCATGTTATCATACTTGTAATTTTGTTGCTATCATTCATTCTCAACTCAAATTTTGTAGGAAAAATAATTGATGATAAGATAAACATTTAGTTTATGGAAATAGACTTGAAAAAATGAATGATATATTTTTTTTAAATGGTTGCTTACATACATTATTTAAATTAAAATATTATGTTGTAATGACGTTATACCGATTGAACCACTAGTTAAAACGGTTGAATCGATCTAACCAGTAACCAGTAACCAGTAAGACTATCGGTGCGATGTCCGGCCCGATTTTTAAAACATTGGTTTTAGGCTACTCCTTCCAATTAATATGTAAATGAATGCATCAATTAGTGATTTTGTAATTGTTCTAATTAATTAAATTGCAGGAAGATATCATGATGATTAAGAAATTAGGCGTGGAGGCCTACAGGTTCTCGATTAATTGGGCTAGAGTATTGCCAGGTTTGATACTTATATTTTAATATTTTGTTTTCGAGATATATTTCAATTAGTTTTATATAAAAGCTTTTTGAATTTTTTTTCATAAGTTTAATTAAAAACTAAAAACTTTTCTATGTTTTCATTTAGAGTGGCTCAAAAACATAATTTTTTTTGGAATCCATAGATATTATTAAGCATTTCTTTTATCTTGATTAAACTATATATTCAAATTTGAATTTTAGGTGGAAGATTGAGCACTGGCGTAAGTAGGGAAGGTATCAAGTACTACAATGACCTCATAGACTTCTGTCTCTCTCAAGGTAAAACTTTAAAACAATTAATCTAATTTTTTTTTTTTTTTTTTAAGAAAGCTGATTTCACTAGCTATGAAAGTTCAATTCAAAGTTGATATATAATTATTCTTTCTGAGCAGGAATTGAGCCCCATGTTACAATTTGGCACTTTGATATTCCTCAGTGTTTGGAAGATGAATATGGTGGCTTCTTGAGCGAAAATATTGTGTAACTAACTCAATATCAATTACCTGCATATTATATAGTTATAAGTCTCTATATATATATATATATATATATATATATATATATATATATATATATTAGTGAATAGCAAATTAACTCCCTGTGTTATTTTAAATAGGCAATTGAACTCCCAGTAGTAAATAAAAGGGGAAAATACCTCCCTTTGATTTCCTAAATATGCAACTTAGCTCCCTGAGATAAGAAAAATGACAAAATATCTTCCTATGGTTTTATAAAAGAAGCACATTGCCTCCCTTTAAATTGCTTATTAATTCATATCATAGGGAGTTAAATTGCTTATTATTTTATTTTACGGGGAGGTAAATTGCCCATTTTTTTTTATCACAATGAGGTAAATTGCTCATTATTTCATTTCACAGAGAGTTGAATTGCCTATTTTTATTTCACGTGGAGGTAAATTGCCATTAGACATATCACATGGAGTTAACTTGCAAAAAATCTATGATATATATATATATATATAAAATTTGCAACTTAAAATGAATGATCATGTATTAATTTTAAAATAGGCAAGATTTTGCTGAGTATGCGGAAGTTTGCTTCTTTGAATTTGGTGATCGAGTGAAACACTGGACTACAATGAACGAGATGGTGACTCACGCGGTTAACGCATACGCATCAGGATACTTCCCTCCGAATCACGGTCTGACACCAAGTGTAGCACGGTCTTTGCAGACCAACGCAGTAGGGTATAGAACTTACCGTAGAAGTGACGCTGAACTAGCACGTATAGAGACCTTTTCTGTCGGCGATGCTGGCACTGAGCCATATATTTGTGGACACAATATGCTTATTGCTCACGCCACAACTGTCGACGTCTATAGAAAACGATACAAGGTCCGATCTATCCATTTAATTATACATATATAAATTTCACAACAATTAATTAATATTTTGATTCATTTTTGTCACTAAATTAAATATATATATATATATATATATATATATATATATATATATATATATATATATATATATATATATATATATATATATATATATATATATATATATATATATATATATATATATATATATATATATATATATATATATATATATATATATTGACATGAAGCTTAATTAATTATTACAATCTATTTTACAGGATGTTCAAGGAGGCAAGATAGGTGTTGTGAATGTGGCCAGCTGGTTTGAACCTCTCAACGACACTGAAGAAGATAAGGCAGCCGCATCAAGAGCTGTTGATTTTATGTGGGGATGGTATGTATATACATACCGAATATTAATTATTCATTTATGCTAGATATATAAATATATATATATATATATATATATATATATATATATATATATATATATATATATATATATATATATATATATATATATATATATATATATTTATAGATTAATAATTGTTGAATTTAATGCATATTGTTAATGCATGCATGTTTAGGTTCATGTCACCTATAGTTTATGGAGATTATCCACCAACAATGAGACAGATAGTAGGAAAACGGCTACCAAAATTTACAAACGAACAGACAAAGTTGCTCATCGGATCCTATGACTTTATTGGAATGAATTATTACACCACCCACTATGCTACAAATGCACCTACCCCTCCTAATACCAGGCCCACTTATTATACCGATCGACAAGTTGAATTACTTAGTAAGTATTTATATATTATGCATTCGAGTGGCGTCCACTTTATCGATTATTTGATCAAATTCTCTTATTTTCTATTTTCTTTTTAGCTGAGAAGGATGGGGTCCCAATTGGTCCATGTGTAAGATTCCTTTAACTTATTAACTAATTTACATTTTATAAAATAATATTTTTAGTATTTTCTAATTTAAAAAGATTAATTCCAAGCTAAAATAAATTAATACTCATGTATTTATAAATGTTGTTGCTCGATCTTTCACATCAGCCTGGTTCAGCGTGGTTATTCATTGTTCCACATGGAATACATAGTCTACTGAAACACACAAAGGAAGACTATAACAACCCGCCCATTTACATTACAGAGAATGGTAATTAATTAATGACATTTCTTAAATAATACCAGTAATAGTAATATGTATATAAAATGTTTATGTAATTTTTACCCCATCCATTCATTAATTTCTCATGAAGGTTTGAGTATAATAAACAACAAGGGTTTGCCAGTCAGTGAGGCTCTTAAAGATGAAATAAGGATTGGCTATTTTCACGACCATCTCGTCGAAGTGAATAGAGCTCGTCTCGAGTAAATATATATTGTTCTTTTTTTTTTTACCTTAACTTGTAATTAATTAATTTGGATTTAATGTTTAACTATATATATAACTTGATCGATTTGTATATATATTTTTCTTTTGTAGAGATGGTGTGGATGTGAGAGGTTACTTTTTGTGGTCGGTTTTTGACAATTTCGAGTGGTCTGAAGGGTACACTGTTCGATTTGGTATAATTTATGTGGACTATGTGAATCGCTTGGCCAGATACCCTAAGAACTCGGCAATTTGGTGGATGAATTTTCTCAACAAAAATGCACCTGAAAAACTGAAAAGACAAATTCAAACTGTAAGTCAACAAGAACAAGAAACAAACCAGACCAAAAATCTAAAGCGAAGTCGACTCTACTAGTACGCTTAATGGATCCGTTTCGATCTAATTGTCAATCGTCGTTTGTATGAATAAATGGCATGCAATGTTGATAATTAATAATTGTATGCTATGTATTAGAATAAGTGCTTGATGCACATGTTGTTGCACTTGTTTTGTTAAATTGTGTATTGAATATATTAAGCTTCGGCTCTGTTTGTGTTCTTTTTCGACTCAGTTAATGTAAGAAATTGAAGAGGGGTGTTTTTGCATTATTTGTGGGGTATAATTGTTATTTGAGATATGTTAATCTACTTTTACTAATTCTAAAAATACAATCGGCTCCCGCCAGGTCCATAGCTACCCAAATTCGTGCACCATAGAAGTTTAATACTGTCACCATCTTCTTTAGTGGAAGGGACTAGTCACCACAAAGTAGCGGACTCAGGTTCGAATCCCTGTTGAGAGAGGTTTCCACTTTATGTGCCTGACGCGCCTCGAAAGGGATTAAACTCTTGGGAAACCCAAAAAAATAATATATATATATATATATATAAATCAATAGATCCATGAACGGATCCAGCCACATTTTTTGTGAATTTATTTTAGTTCAAATATTATTTTTATTAATTTATTATAAATACTTCATTCCTCAAAATGTTATATATACTGCATTGAGCAATGACTCAACACAAGTTTCAAAAGTCTTCGATCATCAAATTTATCGGCCCAACAAAATTTTAATAATTAATAGGTTTATTCTTTGTAACTTTCCATGTTAAGTTACTTATTACACCAACTTAATTTAATTAAATATCAACTTAGATTTGAATAAAATTAAGAAAGGGTTGTCGACATTTATGAGATATATGTACAAGAAAATTTGTGGGGTAATCTTTAATTGATTTTTTTTTTTTTGATAACCCAGGTGTACAAGCTTACACTTGACTAATCCTGGACCCTCAGAACCCTGAAGGATGTAAATCGCAGGATGTGCCTCCACCAAGCCCCGGGTTCCCACCATACTGCTGTACACTCTGCGCACAAAGGGGTCTTCACCACAAATGACCCTTAGATAAATCTTCTTGTTATTGCCACAACAAGCAAAAGATCATTTTTAACAATAAACTTGATAATAAATAGCCATTGAGAAATCGAGAAATTTGGTACTCATTCTTCGTAAATGAATTTGATAATAATAGAACGTCGTCATAAACAACTTCGATAACGATTTTCTTTAATTAGTTTCACCGATGGTTAAATTCGACCCCCCAACTCTTCAATCTTGGATCCGTGTCCCCGCATATATCATATAAGAATATTTATTAGAACTTGTAATGATTATGCCCAAAGCATAAAATAATTAACTGTATTGATTGATAAAAAAACTACTAAAAGCATTCAATTGTACAGTGTATACTTCTTCAACTTCTTTTTGAAACGTAATTCTATCGGAGTATCTTTTAGATGTTAGATAAACATAAATTCATCGATAGATGATGTTTGAACATAATATATGAAATAAACGGTGAGATAACATTACTTTCAAATCTGAGATAAATCATATTTATGATAATCCAACTATAAATTGTTTTAAACTTATATCTCTCTAGCAAAGAACTTTACACTTAAATTTATCCTTTATAAAACGTTTTAATTTTATATCGATCTTGCCAAGTAATTTACACTTGAGTCTATATATATAAAATATGTTACTCCGGTCAATTTTTCGGCACTTTTTTCGGGAGAAAAAATGCAATCACGTGACTTTCACTAAGAATATTTTAGTTTTTTATGTGTTACAATATTCTTACTTAAAGTTACATAACTTGCATGTGATTTCATTTTCACTGAAAAATTGATCCGTGTAACACATTTTATATATGAAGGACTTAAGTGTAAATTATTTGACAAGAGAAATATAAGTATGAAACACTTTATATAGGAGGGACTTAAGTGTAAATTAAGTTTTTGACAAAAAAAAAAAAAATACGAACACTTTATACTTGAGGACCTTAAATTTGATTTAGCCTTCAATTTGATAATAGTTGTAAACATCTATTTTAAGAAGAAAAAGCGTCTTTATAACACGTTTCACAAATTTTTAATTTTTGAACGCATATATACCAAATCTAATTAGTTCTCATATGTAAATAAGGTCTTAATCTAATCCTAATGTTAAGTTGAGGCCTCATACCCGGTAAGTTCTGAATTCAATTTTATTAATATGAGTTTTGTTTAAATTTTATAATTATTAGTATTTATATTATCATTACATATTCAATATTGTACCTTAACATAACTGAATTTGAATTTATTTTGAAGACTGTGGTCCAAACATTTTCAAGTGATATGCTGGACCAAGAAATGCCTGTAACACCATGATCACATGTTTATATACTGCCAAAATAAATAATTCATTTTTTCTCCTCTTAGGTGGTGTTTTCAATAGCTTAAAATAATCACTTTTCTGCTTTTTTTCTTCAAAAGTGTTTGTGATAGTGTTTTCAGAATCAACTTTTCTAAAAATAAGTTAAAAAGGACAGAAAAGCAAAAGCTGATAAAAGGTAGCTTTTAGCTTTTAGTGTTCTTTTTTCCGCTTAATTTGCAAACACTACCCACTTATAACAGTTTTTCTCTTAAAATGCAAACACTACCCACCTTTTATTCTCATCTACTTTTAAGTGATTTTCTAAGAATCTCTAATCTATGTAAAAGTTCAAGCAATTGAAAACACCATCTTAATATGATCACATGTGATAAGTACGTACAAAAGTACTGGTATAAAATGTTCAATACTCTAAAAGAGGGGTAAGTGTTACAATTGATACTTTAAGGGGAAAAATTGTATTTCACCCAAAGATAAATTTATCGATAGATGAGGTTTGAACATAAAATACAAAATAAACCGTGACATAACATTACTTTCAATTTGAGCTAAATCTTTTTTATGGTACAAGCATTTTTTCATAAATAGTTTTGAGGAAAATAAATAGTTTTGAAAATATAATATAGTTCGTTACTATTTATTCAAAATCAGAAATTTTTGATGCTCGGCGAAAAGGATGAAAATTTGAATCCACGATCAAAAAATTTAAGATGTTGGGCATTATATTAATTTATTTTAGAAATGATATGATTCAATTGATATTCAAATTGGACTTAAAAATATATATTTAAAAATTAGGGTTTAATACATAATTTTTAAAATTTCACTATTTGAAAAAAAAACCCTCTTCTTCCTCACTCTCACCCACAGTCGCTCGGCCTTCGAAGTTGTCTAATTCCATAAACTTTATATTATTAGTGTTTCCTCTGCAGATTGATTAATTAATAATATTAATAAGAGAGAAATTCATAAACCATCATTGTTTAGTCAAATTTCAATACCTTAATATAGTTCCTCCAATAAAACTTCACCTGGTCGTCATCGGCCATGGCCACAACCACCTCGTCGGGGGGGGGGGGGTGATGGGTAGAGTCTGATTCTCCATTTTTTTCTTTTTTCTTTTTTATTTATTATTTAGTGTATAAACATAGGTTTTTTGTTCCAAAAATTAATTTATTGTTAACTTTTATTTCAAGTAACATGTAAACTTTTACCCACATGTCACAATTTTAAGACAGACCTAATATCAATATCTACAATCAGGACCTAACTGCAGAAAAGCCCATCTTTTTATGGTAACCCAAGTAAAAATTGATTTAAAATTATATCCCTCTAGCAAAGAACTTTATACTTAAATTTGTCCCTTTTATAAAACGTTTTAAACTTATAGCCATCTTGTCACATAATTTACACTTAATTAAGTTCATACTATATAAAATATGTTACTCTGATCAATTTTTCGGCACTTTTTTCGGGAGAAAAATGCAATCACGTGCAAATCACGTGACTTTCACTAAGAGTATTTTTCGATTTTTATGTGTTGTAAGTAATACCCTTGCTTAAAGTTATATAACTTCCACGTGATTTCATTTTCACCGAAAAATTGATCGTTGTAACACATTTTATATATAAATGACTTAGTATAAATTATTTGACAAGAGAGATATAAGTATGAAACACTTTATATAGAAGAGACTTAAGTGTAAATTAAATTTTGACAAAAATAATATAAGTTTAAAACAATTTATACTTGAGGACCGTAAATTTGATTTAGCCTTCAATTTCATAATAGTTATAAAAATATATTTTAAGAAGAAAAAACATCTTTATAAAACGTTTCACAATTTTTTATTTTATTTTTGAACGCATATTCATACCAATAAAATATATCTAATTAATTCTTATATGTAATCTAATGTTAAGTTGAGGCCTCATAACCCGTAAGTTCTGAATTCAATTTTCGTTAGTATGAGTTTTGTTTTAATTTTATAATTAGTAGTATTTATATTATCATTACCAATTCCTTTTTGTACCTTGTCATAATTGAATTTGAAGAAGTGTGGTCCACACATTTTATGCTGGACCAATAAATGAATAAATGCATTACACTTACCCGTGATAAGGACAAAAGTACTGCTTAGCAACGGGCGGAGGGAGAGCTCCCTCAATTATTTGTTTTGTTTTGTTTCAAAAATTGAGAAATCATTTTGGTCAATTATTAATCTAAATACATAGATATTTTGGTATTATTTTTGTGGGGTTGGGTTATAATTACTCCTTATATCCCCTTAAGAAAGAAGGTTGTCATATTATTTAGTACTATTTTTCAGTGTTAACATTGAAAAATAAGCCGTTTGAGTTAATGAACAGTATATTCTATTCCAATTCTATTATTTGTTTAATATTACTGAGTATAAATCATTTAGAAAAGATGGAACTACAACAAAAATTAAAGATGAAATTACAACAAAAATTGTCTTTGATGGCATCAAGTCGGATGACATTTTATTAAAAATTTAAAAAGATGATATAATACTTTCAGATATTATGGGCCTGTTTGTTTGGTGTTTCCCAAAAAAATTTCGTGTTTGGGAAATGCCAAACAAACATGTTATCTATTTTCTGCAATAAATTTTTCATCTCTTAATTTTCTCAAACTACTCTCTCAAAACCAAAACAAATAACAATTTTCCAATCTTTAAAGAAAACCTATACAAACTCTACTCTGATTTGATATATAATAATATATCTCTTACACAATTTATCTCACAACAAACATGATTTGACATAAAGTCTTACACATCTTACACCTACAACTCAACTCTTCACAAAAAAACCTATACCTACTTAATTTTTCAAACCACTCTCTCAAAACACAAACAAACAACATTACGCAAATCGAGATTATTTCACAAATCTCCACTACTCTCCCAAACCACTTTCCCAAACACCAAACAAACAAGCCCTATATAAATTTTATGGGAACGTGAAAATGTAATTAATTATTAGAGAAAAACAAATAAAGAATAGTGACATTTTAAACACGTTCAGATGGAGTGACATTCAATCGTATCATTTCATTGCCTATAAATATGTAGTGATGTTATTTGGGCAACTCACCTCATCACCAGTTCTAGCTTTACTTTCAATTTCAATTTTTCAGAAAAAAAGAAAAAGAAATAGAAGAAGGAAATTTAAATCAATGGCCAGTAGTATAATAATAAACAACGTGACCAATGAGTACAACGATATTAGCCGCCACGATTTTCCTGCCGATTTTGTCTGGGGTGGCGCTACATCGGCTTATCAGGTGGCTGCATATATATATATATATATATATATATATATATATATATATATATTAATTAACTACAATTGCAAATATAATACTTCACTTAAAGCTATTTTTACTAATAATTATTAATTGATTTTGTTTCCATTAAATTAAATATTTTAATTAGGTGGAAGGTGCTTATGCTGAAGGTGGTAAAAGTTTATGCAATTGGGATATTATGACCCTCAGGACCCCTGGTCTCTCTCTTTCTCTTTATTCATAAATATATATATATATATATATATATATATATACACATAAATTTTATTTAATTATAAAAGTCGCCACATTTAGTCCCAACCTTTTCTTTTAGTATGTTTTGTACTTTCATTCCTCTGGCCAATTTTCCATCCAATTCTACATTTTTGGTCCCTTAATTTGCTGCTTTCGTCCCATATTGGATGGAAAACATGCTAAATATTTTGAAAATTTAGAACTAAAGTGAAATTTTATAAAATATAGTACTCCGATGGACCATTTAATATTGGAAAATTAAAAAAAATGCAATTTTGACTATGTAAACTAAATTTTATTCATATTTTTCGTTATACGTAGACGACTATGACTCGAATTCACGACTATGACTCGAATTCACCTGTCTAGCTCTAGGTTGTGTGTTTTAGTGAAATATGTAGATAATTAATCATACATGTATATTGAAATAACAGATTTTATTAAAGATGGTAGCAACGGGTGTGAAGCTATTGATCAGTTCAATAAGTACAAGGTAATCAATTGATCTGTTGATATGGTTAAATTTAATTACTGGCAAAATTTTCCAGTAATATACTTACTCTATTTTGTACATACGGAGTATATATATATATATATATATATATAAATATACACTACACAAATCGACACATATTAAATAGGTATAGAGGGTGAACACAACATATCAGACAACAGGTTAATCTGGACCCATATTTTTGGACACAATAAAAAAGACAAGATTTAAGATCTAAAACGAATAAATGTTGATTTAGATAATAATAAAAATTGTTTTTACAGTCTAATAATACTAATAGGACTGGAACCTTTTCTCCCCCCAGATAATGAAACAGTACTTGTAGTACCACACTTTTTTTAAATTGCATTAAATTTTACTTGAGCTTTTTAAAATATTTATTTTCTTTCAATTGAGACACCCTAATTTTAGACTTAAAAGCTAAACATAGAGTATTTTACAAGAATAAAAGTGAAATCATTTTAAAAAAATATGTGAAAAAAATGCATTTAATTTTGTAAAGCCTGTAATTAACGAAAGTGCAAAACACTGAGATTTGAGACAAAAAGTACAATATTATAGGCATATATAGGAAGACCAAAATCTCCAGAATTCTTTCTCGTGGTCAATAGGTAACTAAGATTAATTTGTGGTAATCTTTTCGGACCCAAACTGGATCCAACCAATTAACCATGTCTATTTTTTATTTCCCTTTTTGGTAACCATCTCCATGAATTTCGGATCGGAGCATACATGTTTTAGGCTACTCCTACCAATTAATATGTAAATGAATGCATTAATTAATTAGTGATTTTGTAATTGTTCTAATTAATTAAATTGCAGGAAGATATCATGATGATTAAGAAATTAGGAGTGGAGGCTTACAGGTTTTCGATTAATTGGGCTAGAGTGTTGCCAGGTTTGATACTTATATTTTAATATTTCGTTTTCGAGATACGTTTCAATTAGTCTTATAGTAGACACTTTTTGAGATTTTTTCATAGATTTATTTAAAAAGTAAAAACTTTTCTATGTTTTCATTTAAAGTGGTTCAAAGACAATTTTTTTTGGGATCCATAGATATTATTAAGCAATTATTTTATCTTGATTAAACTATTCAAATTTGAATTTTAGGTGGAAGATTGAGCGCTGGCATAAACAGGGAAGGCATCAAGTACTACAATGACGTTATAGACTTCTGTCTCTCTCAAGGTCAAAATTTAAAACAATTAATCTAATTTATAAAAAAAATTCATTATAAAAAAGTTGACTTCACTAGCTACGAAAGTTCAATTCAAAGTTGATATACTATTATTCTGAGCAGAAATTGAGCCATATGTTACAATTTGGCACTTTGATATTCCTCAATGTTTGGAAGATGAATATGGTGGGTTCTTGAGCGAAAAAATTGTGTAAGTAACTCAATTTCAATTTCCTGTATTAATTGTTTGTCTTATATATACATACTATTTGCAACTAAAATGATCATGTATTAATATTAATAGGCAAGATTTTGCCGAGTATGCGGAAGTTTGCTTCTTTGAATTTGGTGATCGAGTGAAATACTGGGCTACAATGAATGAGATGCATACTCACACGGTTCACTCATACGCATCAGGATCATTTCCCGCGCATCACGGTGTGACACCAAGTGTTGCACGAATTTTGCAGACCAACGCAGTAGAGTATAGAGAGTACCGTAGAAGTGACGAGGAACTAGAACATATAGAAACATTTTCTTCTACCGGCGATCCTGGCACAGAGCCATATATTTGTGCCCACAATATGCTTATTGCTCACGCCACAGCTGTTGATATATATAGAAAGCGATACCAGGTCCGATCCGTTTATATATATATATATATATATATACATATATATATATATATATACATATATATATATATATATATATATATATATATATATATATATATATATATATATATATATATATTGGCATGAGCATAATTAATTAATTATTACAATATATTTTACAGGCTGTTCAAGGAGGCAAGATAGGTGTTGTGAATTGTTCCCACTGGTATGAACCTTACAACGACACTGAAGAAGATAAGGCAGCCGCCGCAAGAGCTGTTGATTTTATGTGGGGATGGTACGCATATACATACCGAATATTAATTGTTCATTAATGCTAAATTACATATATAGATTAATATTGTTGAATTTGATGCATATTGTTAATGCATGTTTAGGTTTTTGTCACCCATAGTTCATGGAGATTATCCACTAACAATGAGACAGATAGTAGGAAAACGGCTACCCAAATTTACAAACGAACAGACAAAGTTGCTCATCGGATCCTATGACTTTATTGGAATGAATTATTACACCACCAACTATGCTACAAATGCACCTACCCCTCCTAATACCAGGCCCAATTATTTTACCGATCGACAAGTTCAATTATTTAGTAAGTATATATATACATACATACATTTTAATTGAATTTAATTACACACACACACACACACACATATATATATATATATATATATATATATATGCATTAGAGTGGCGTCCACTTTATTGATTATTTGATCAAATTTTCTTATTTTCTATTTGCTTTTTAGCTGAGAGGGATGGGATCCCAATTGGTCCAAGCGTAAGATTCCTTTAACTTATTTATTAATTTACATTTTATAAAATAATTATTTTTATAGTTTCTTAGTTAAAAAGATTAATTCCTAGATAAAATAAATTATTACTGTATTTATCATTGTTGTTGCTCAATCTTTCACTTCAGCCTGGTTCAGAGTGGTTGTTCATTGTTCCACGTGGATTACGTAGTCTACTGAAACATGCAAAGGAAGACTATAACAACCCGCCCATTTACATTACAGAGAATGGTAATTAATTAATTAATTAATGATATTTCTTAAATAATAGATATATACATGTGGATTTTATATAATGTTTATGTTCTAAATTATTAATTTTTCATATATGAAGGTTTGAGTATAATAAACGACAAGAGCTTGCCAGTCACTCAGGCTCTTAAAGATGAAATAAGGATTGGCTACTTTCACGACCATCTCATCGAAGTGAATAGAGCTCGTCTCGAGTAAATATATATATATTGCTCTTTTTTTTTTTTTACATTAACTACTAATTTAATTGGATTTAATGTTTAACTATATAACTCGATCTATATATATATGTATGTTTTTCTTTTGTAGAGATGGTGTGGATGTGAGGGGTTATTTTTTGTGGTCCCTTTTTGACAATTTTGAGTGGACCGAAGGATACACTGTTCGATTTGGTATAATTCATGTGGATTATGTGAACCGCCTGACTAGATACCCTAAACACTCGGCTATTTGGTGGATGAATTTTCTTAACAAAAATATACCTGAAAAAGTGAAAAGACAAATTCAAGCTGCAAGTCAACAAGAACAAGAAACAACCCCGACCAAAAATTTAAAACGTGGTCGACTCTACTAGTACGCTTAATGGATCCGTTCGATTTAATTGTCAATCGTCGTTTGTATGAATAAATGCATGCAATGCAATGTTGTTAATTAATAATTGTATGCTATGTATTAGAATAAGTGCCTGATGCACCTGTTGATGCACTTGTTTTGTTAAATTGTGTATTGAACATATTAAGCTTCGACTCTAGTTGTTTGTGTTCTTTTTCGACGCAGTTAATGTATGAAACTGAAGAGGGGTGTTTTTGTATTATTTGTGGGGTATAATTGTTATTCGAGTTGGTCATAGGAATTTCTTTCATTTTTTTTAATTAAGACTAATATATCCATGTTTAATTAATATTGTAATATTTAATTCTATGATAAAGAAAGTATAGGAAAAGAATCCTAAAAGTATAACTAGACAAAAATTCTCTTCTACATCAACCTTATAATTATCTTTCGAAGTTTTACAACTCATTCAAATATTAATGGTTAAATAATAATAATAATTAAAAAAACTATTACTTATAATTGGCTTAAGCCAATAAAAAAATTCAAAACAAAGAAATTGTTAAACTCGGTAAAAACAAAAAAAAATTGATTAAAAAGTACATGATAAAAATGATAAAAATCAATGGAAATTTGGGTTAAATAGAAAAAAAAAAAGTGAGTTAAAGAAAAAAATGGTGCAATAAATAAAAAACAAGGTAGACCAGCAAAAAATAGGTAAAATGGGTAAAAAAATCAATAACGTCGGCAATACACGGAATAACAAAAAACGAATCAAATCGATAAAAAAATAAAGAACAAAAAAATGAGTTCATTGGAAATATTTTTTTATCCCTTGATATAGTTGACCAGTCAACTTGACTAAGTGACAAAGTTTATAAAAATTATAATAAATAATTAATAAATTTTACTAAGTAGTTGATAATATCATATGACACCATATTTATTAATATTTAAAAGATTTAATACACCACAAATGTGAATAATTTAACATGATAAATTACTTAAAAGATTAGAAAGTTTGATCGGATACTGTAACTAATGGAGTAAAAAAAATGGGACAGAGGGAGTGTATGATAAAAAAAAGGGAAAAATCAATGGAAAAATAGGTTAGATATAAGAAAAACAAGTTAAAAAAAAAAAAAACTGTGCAATTGACAAACCAACGGAGTAAACTGACAGAAAAATGGATAATTGATAAAAAAAAAAATAAAAGGATCAAATATATATAAAAAAAAAAAACATAAAAATGAGTTAGATTGGCAAAAAAATGGTTGGTGAAATTGGTGAGAGAATAGGTTAAATCAAGATCAAAGGAGAAAAAAATCGATGTTGTCCATTCGTTCAAATTATAGTTTTAAAATAGTATATATCATTTTTTTTTACGTTATAAATACTTAGTAGTTATAATTCTTTTTTTTTTTTTTTTTTTTTTGTCTTTCAAGTTTTTGTATTAGGTATTTATGATAACAACTTAAAATTAGTTGCAACAAAATAGTAATAATTAAAGTGATTTAGTAATAAAAAGATTATGTAGTATGTTATTAACACCATAAAATTATGAAAAATTAATATATAATTCAACTAACTTAGAAAATTAGTGCATAACTGTGACGTACGTATACTTTCCTAGTTAATCAAAATATAGGAGTATTTTGAGATATATTAATTTCTCCCTGCAGTGACACGATGAGTAGAATTCATTTGTATATTCACTTGCTGTACTTGAGGACTTTTAAAAGCAAATTGGCGATAATTTTGGTATTATTAATTACAAATCGTATTGGTCCTTTCGAATATTGAATAGTACCCGTTCATGATCAGAAAAATATTCTAGACTTGAACCAAAAACGGTTCATATGGGTATGAGAAGAGTGAAACTCGGACTCAGACCCAGTTGATCGAATCTGACTCGAACACGTTTGGACCACTTCTTTTCTTCTTTTTGTTTGTTTCAAAGTCATGTGTCGATAATAATATTTATTTTTTTATTTTTTATTTTTTATTTTTTTTTACGTACGTGCTGTTTGGATAGCAGGAAATAAAGTTATTATTTTCCTTCAACTTTTCTGCAGGAAAATTTTGTGAAGAAAAATATTCCCCACCAATTTGATGGGGAAATCCCGGGAAAATCGTGGGAAAATTCTAAAGTAAATTGCAAAACACACCTTGTACTTCGTCTAACTATCAAAATCCCTCATTTGTGATTTTTTTCTTACCAAAAGCCCCTTTGTGCTTATTTATTATTATAAAAAAAATATCTTCTCAAGTCATATAACAATTATACCCCACAAAATGATGCAAAAATATCTTTTTTACCTAGAAAAATTATCAATAACCCTCTGTTAATTTTAAAAATTAACAATAATCCCCTGTTAACTTTGAAGATGGATATAAATTCGGTGACTAAAAAATAAAAAATAGCGTCAAATTAATTTATAATAAAGTTAATATAATGAAAACGTGATTATTCATATAATATATTATTAACAAAGAAAATGGATTTCATAATCAAACAAAAATATTATGTTTCTAAACTTTCTTAACAACTAGACAATTGCAAGAAAATAGTTTTCCTCACAACCTAACATGTAGAGGAAAATAACTTTCTTTTCCTTTTCCTTTTCTTTCCTTTCCTTTTCCTTTCCCAACAATTTTCCCTCACTTTCCTAACAACCAAGCTAATAAGAATTTTATGCAATATATATAACATATACATATTTTATCTAACACAAGATTGTGATGTGTCCAAATTTTGTACTCGAGGCCGATTAAGAGATTACACTAAAATTGACATAAATGAGAGATTTGTAACGTCTTTATCAATTAAATCTTGTAACGTCAGTAACGTCTTTATCATAAACTCGTAACGTCTGTAACGTCTTTGTATTTATTACTTGTAACATCTTTCCTGAAAGACTGTTATACACCTGTATGTACCTATAAATAGGTAACTCTATTTCCAAACAAAGAGAACTCAAAATCACTATTACAATTACAATACAAATTTTCTCTCGGTATCTGTATACATGTCTTATTTTATTACTGTGATGTTGTTAAAGATTGAAGGGCTTATTCCACCTTTGCCCTGAACATTTTTATACAACAGATTGCATAGTGAAGGGAAAGAATGTACGTTGAAATGTATTCAATTGCATAAAAACATATTACTCATGTTTATGCAAAAAAGTTCGGCAAACTACAAACTAAGACATTAAATGTGATTTTCTTAGGACAGATAAGTGTGATATATGGATATTAAATACATTAATATATGTGAAAACATGTAAAATGACAGATAATTTGAATCACATGGGAGTAGTATATGAGTTTATATAGTATTAACATATATATATAGATCAAATTTAAAATAAATTTTCAGGAACAATCATTTTTAATCATCATATTCTTAAAGTTACGTCCTAGAATTGGATTTGACATATATAACCAGGGCTTTTGGCACTTTATACTCTGAAATTATAGGGTTTTAACACTTTACACTTTAACTTAAAAGTTTTGGCACTTTGCACACTTTAAATATAATTTAGTTGACACTTTGCACCCTAGTGTGTGTTTTGAAGAAAAATTTCATTGATTGAAGAGTATAATAGTTATTTTCGAATATTGTTGTCACTTTGCACCTTAAAAGTATATATTTTGACAATTTGCACTCTATGATATAGTATATTGGCACTTTGCACCTAAAAATATAATTTTTGGCATTTTCAACTCCGACTTAATATGATAATCTAAATTATGTAAATAACATGCAACACAATAATATGTTAGATATGTAAACGTATATTTTAGATAAAAAGTAAATAATCTAGAGGATACTTGAAAATAAAATGAAGACAATGTCTTTTTTTTAATCTAAATTTTACTGAGAGAAAATATTAAAATAAATTATTATAAAGTAAAATAAATTTAGAATAACAAGTTTATGATTGTTGTGCATATAAATGACCATTTTATCTCTACATCGCCAACATTCATGATTTTGTTGTTTTTAAGAAAAATACATTAGGGTACAAAATGTCATACAAATTATATTTTTAGGGTGCAGAGTGCCAAAAAATTTAAATCGGGTGAAAAATGCTAATATTTTATAATTTTATGGTGCAAAATGCCAACATTCTATATTTTAAGGGTGCTAAATCCATATTGCCAAGGTGCAAAGTGAAAAAAAATAAAAAATACCTATTCTACCCTTTTACCAAAAATTTTCTCACTAAGACACACATTGAGGTGCAAAGTGTCAAATAAATTATATTTCCAGAGTGCAAAGTGCCAAGGCTTTTAAGTCATGGTGCAAAGTGCCAAAATCCTATAATTTCAGGATGCAAAATGCCAAAAACACTATATAATCACTTTCAAAATATCTCTCTACTGAAATACAAGCCTAACAAATTTATTTTCCAAAAATAATAGCATGATTATTTTATACGCTAATGTTAGTCAAACTTTTCTAAGACTAATCCAAATACATAATTGCACATCTTTTTGAATATTTTAAAGAAAACTTTACATAGACACCCCTGATTAATACTATTACCCTACTTATAGGAATGAGAGAATTGCATTTTTGGTACACAGCTATAGGTCAATTCTCACTTTTGGTACACAGCTTTATGTGTCCAACACATTTGGTACACCTCTTTAACAAAGTTTGACACATTTGGTACAACCGTTAAATAAATTGCAAAATCACCGTTAATTCCGTTAGTTCGACACATTAGGTACACATTTTTTACAAAATTGGCATGCGCGCGGCACATGGCTGCCCAGGAAAAAAAAAAGAAAAAAGAAAAAAGAAAAAATTGAAACTTGATAAACTTTTTTATTATATTTTATTCTTCTTCCAATATTAAAATATAAATGACATTATAGTTTATTATATTTTACATATCATATAAATAATAAATACATATTTTTTAATAATTTTTATAAATTTGATAAATTAAAGTAACTTGTTTATTATATTTTATTCTTCTTGCAATATTAAACTATAAATGACATTATATAGTTTATTATATTTTACATGTCATATAAATAATAAATACATATTTTTTAATAATTTTTATAAATAATAAACTATAAAAATAATAAACTATTTTTATAAATAATTTTTAAAAATTGAAACTTGATAAACTTTTTTATTATATTTTATTCTTCTTCCAATATTAAACTATAAATGACATTATATAGTTTATTATATTTTACATGTCATATAAATAATAAAGACATATTTTTTTAATAATTTTTATAAATAATAAACTATAAAAATAATAAACTATTTTTATAAATAATTTTTAAAAATTGAAACTTGATAAACTTGTTTATTATATTTTATTCTTCTTCCAGTATTAAACTATAAATGATATTATATAGTTTATTATATTTTACATGTCATATAAATAATAAATACATATTTTTTTTTTTATCATTATATAAACATGATATGATAAATATAATAAATACATATGATAATTTTTATAAAAGTTTATCAAGTTTAATTTTTTTTGGGCAGCCATGTGCCGCGCACATGTCAATTTTATAAAAGAGGTGTACCAAATGTGTCGAACTAACGGAATTAACGGTGATTTTGCAATTTATTTAACGGTTGTACCAAATGTGTCGAACTTTGTTAAAGAGGTGTACCAAATGTGTTGAACACATAAAGTTGTGTACCAAAAGTGGGAATTGGCCTATAGCTGTGTACCAAAAATGCAATTCTCTCTTATAGGAACTTATTCATTTGTTTCAAATATTACAATAACACCCCCTAAATCAAAACTATATTACTAGAACACTCTTTGCTACTCCCTCAAAAATTAAATTGTTTTGCCAAAATTAAGTTGTGACTTTTGTTCATCTCATCAAGACGAGTTCATAGGCACGAACCTTGTCAAATTTCATTGAGTAATTTGAGAGAAATGGCGACCGAGTTTGAAATTTAGGATCTAGGGTTCTTCGCAAACCAAACATTGAACAACAATTTCTCTCAAATTACTTGATGAAGTTTGACGATGTTGGTGTCTTTTTATTCCTCTCATTCAGACGAGTTCACCTTGTCAAATTTCATCGTGTAGTTTGAGAAAAATCGTTGTTCAAAATTTGATTCACAAAAAACTAAATCTGAAATTTCAAACTCAATCGTCATTTTTTTGCGGTTATTTACCAAACTTAAGTGGAGCTTTTTTTTCCTCTAATCAAGACGAGTTCATATATACCAACTTTATCAAAACGACGAGTTCATGTATACCAACTGTATCAAATTACATTGAGTAATTTGAGAGAAATTGTTGTTTAAAGTTGAGTTCGCGAAGAACCCTAGATCCGAAATTTTAAACTCGGCTCGCAATTTCTCCCAAAATTACTCAATGAAATTTGACAAGGTTGGTGTCTATGAACCCGTCTTAATTAGAGGAACAAAAATCATAACTTAATTTGGACAAATATACAATTGTAATTTCGAGGAGGTAACATGAGATATCCTTGTAATATAGCTTTGGCCGGGTGGATGTCTTTGTAATATTTGAAACAAAAAGATAAATTCATGTAATTAATTAGGGTAACATCCATGGATGTCTATAAAAAATTTCCCTATTTTAAAACCTCCTCACTTCTTAAATATACTGTTGGATCATGAAAAGCCTACTATATAAATGATCCCTTAATCGAAAAATTCTTGTCCAAGCCTGACTTTGCCAAACTCATCCAATCACCAAGCAAGTATATTGCACTTGCTTTGCGATTAGTCACTTTCCTAGGAGTTATATCCAATTTCAAAGCAAGTAATTACACTTACCATGTAGTTACTTTGAGTTTGACCAAACCTGATTTGGATAAAAATTTCCCCCTTAATCTTACTTTCTCTGCTGTTTTCATTTTGTAATAATTAATTGGAAAGTTTAGTACTCCTATTATTTTACTCCTGTAAGTTTTAGTACTTTCATAATGCGCTACTAGTAGTTATAACACGTTGCAGGTGTGCCATAATTTTTTTTAATAAAAACAAAATTTCATTTCAAACTAACATGGAAAGATTAAGTCAGTCTACGTGGTGTGTCATAATGCTAAGGAAGTGTGAATTTGTCATATAAGTTGGCATAAGTTCATGGTGTAGACATTTTAATTTTTATTTCAAAATGACTATTAAAAAAAAGCAGGAAACAAAAATATTGTCCTTAAATCACGATTAGGAATAGTTGATTTTTTTAGTATTTATTCCCAAATTGCAATTTGGAAGAACATGAAAAGGAAATTTAATTTCGTCTTAAAATATTGCTTACGAGCCCATCAAAAGGCCAATCAGATTTTGCATGAGTCATGTGTCTGTCGCTTACATATTAATTTTTTTCCCTTTTTCTGTAAATTATGGTAAGAAATCTTCAATTAAAATTCATCACTCTGCAAATGAAACTCGCTCTCCCAATTGGGCCAAAAAATTCTCAATTTTACTTTAATTTAATGGCTTATAGGGTAAGATTGACAATCTGACTAAAAGACAAACTTGCCAACAATATTAATTTATTTCATTTGTTCTTTTTGGCCTTTCATATCAATTGAACTGAAATCAGTAAATTAAAATTTAAAATGTGCTAGATTGATTTTTCAAAGTAGTTGTCTAATTAATTAGGTATTTAGTATTATGATTATTTTTCACGTTGTATTCTTTTCATGATATCATTAATAATAAAAAAATATATTATGTGTATTGGTTATTATAATTGGTAATTTGATTTACCTTATATAAAATTTAAACAAATTATACTAAATGGTTTGCAAAACTTTTAATTAAGCGAGTCAAGTAGAATTATTATAAATTTTTATTTTGAACTTGAGATTGCATTGATGAAGAATTATTTGGTTTCGTTGTTAAGTAGATTTAGTAGAAAAATGAACTCAAATTCAGTTCAAATAGCTTAATTAATACATATGACATACAAAATCACACACAAAACAAAAGGACAAGCACATTTCTCTGTAATAAATCAATTTGTCCCTTTTACCCAAAAAGAACAATTAAAGGTTGTGTGATTATAGATGGAGACGTAACAAAGAAATATATGGCCTTTTGCATTGAGCCATCCATTTTAATACTAATTCCAAAGTTTCAATATTATTCAAGTGAACCAATTAGTTTGAAATAATACTAATACTAATACTAATTACTTTTGACTAACACTTACCTAAAACCTAAAGCTCATCATCCAAATTAATTTATATAATTACATGTTCCTTAAGCTAACTCTTATTAACATAATTTTTTCAATTAAGTTACATGATAATTTAACTCAACTTTACATTAGAAAAAACCAATTAATTAACACTTTAACAGTGATGCATTCATGCATGTATATATTTTTCTCAATTATTTAAAAAACATCCAACCAGTCCAAAACATTTAAAACGAGTCGTATAAAATTAAGTATAATAATTTATGACTATATAAAATCCGCATCCACCAACTCTATTTTTTATTTCCTTTTTTGGTAGTATTTTCAACCATCTATCAAGTTCATGTTTTAGGCTACTTCTTCCAATTAATATGTGAATGAATACAGGAAGATATCATGATGATTAAGAAATTAGGCGTGGAGGCCTACAGGTTCTCGATTAATTGGGCTAGAGTGTTGCCAGGTTTGAAAATTATATTTTATTATTTCGTTTTCGAGATACGTTTCAATTAGTCTTATATTAGAAACTTTTTAAAATTTTTTCATAAATTTATTTAAAAATTAAAAACTTTTCCATGTTTTCATTTAGAGTGGTTTAAAACAGAATTTTTTTTTTGAGATCCGTAGATATTATTAAGCATTTCTTTTATCTTAATTAAACTATGTATTCAAATTTGAATTTTAGGTGGAAGATTGAGCACTGGCGTAAGCAACGAAGGTATCAAGTACTACAATGATCTCATAGACTTCTGTCTCTCCCAAGGTCAAAATTTAAAACAATTAATTTAATTTATAAAAAAAAAAAATTCATTTTAAGAAAGCTGATTTCACTAGCTATGAAAGTTCAATTCAAAGTTGATATACAATTATTTTTTATGAGCAGGAATTGAGCCCTATGTTACAATTTGGCACATTGATATTCCTCAATGTTTGGAAGATGAATATGGTGGCTTCTTGAGCGAAAAAATTGTGTAACTCAATTTCAATTACCTGCATATTAATTATTAGTCTTATATATATATATATATATATATATATATATATATATAGTAATTAAATTTGCAATTAAAATTGATGATGATGTATTAATTTGTATAGGCAAGCTTTTGCTTAGTATGCGGAAGTTTGCTTCCTTGAATTTGGTGATCGAGTGAAACACTGGACTACAATGAACGAGATGGTGACTCACGCGGTTCATGCGTACGCATCAGGATACTTTCCCTCGAATCACGGTGTGACACCAAGTGTAGCACGGTCGTTGCATACCAACGCATTAGGATATATAACTTACCGTAGAAGTGACGCTGAACTAGCACGTATAGAAACATTTTCTGTCGGCGATGCTGGCACTGAGCCATATATTTGTGCACACAATATGATTATTGCTCACGCTACAGCCATCGACATCTATATATGTAAGAAATCGAAGAAGGGTGCTTTTGCATTTTGTGGGGTATAATTGTTATTTGAGATATGTTAATCTATATCTATTCTATCTATATCTGTATCTATATCTATCTATCTATATCTATCTATATACATATAAAAATACGGATTTGGTCAAGATAATTTCTTTTCTTTTTAAGACTAATATACCCCTATTTAAATTATATTATGATTTTAATTCTAGAGCAAAAATGTAAATAAAAAAAGCCTAGAAGTATAATTAGACAAGAGGCCTGTCCTACATCAACCTTATTATGATTATCATTTAAAAGTTTTACAACTCGATCATTAAAAATTAATTGTAAAAAAAGAAGAAAAATACTATTACTTTATATCTCTTCAAAAAAAAAAAAAAAAAAAAAATTCGAATGTTCTTATCAAGTAATCACTTATTATATTGAAAAACCTCAAAAACATTAAAAAACCTTAAAAAAAAATTAAGCCACATTTGTTCTACATGAAAAAAAATAACTATTTAATCAACTAAAAATAGTCATAACATAGAAACTGTTTAAAACGGGTAAAGTTCAATTAAAAACAATATGATAAAGAAAATGATAAAATCAATGAAAAATTGTTCTATATTAAAAAAAAAAGAGTTTTAGCAAAAAAAAAAAAAATGGTGCAATTGATAAGCAACAAGGTAATTAAATCAACAAAAAATTGGTTAAAACCAATTAAAAAAAAAAGGAAGCTAAACAAGGTATAAGAAAAAAAGATCACATCTATAAAAGAAGAAAAAAAAAATGAGTAAATTGACCTAAAAATTACAAAATATGTGAGAAAATAGGTTATTCAACAAAATAATAAGTTAATTCAGACAAAAATTGGATTAAACTGGAGAGAATATGGATGAACTGATTAACAAATGAGATAAAATCAACTAAAATTGTGTTAAAGTAGAGAGAATCAATGAATTGATTAACAGATGGGGTAAACCTCAAATGGGTGAAATTATTGAAAGAATGAGTTATAATTTTAAATAAAATGCACTACAAGAAAACAACAAAATTTCGACGGAAATGGGTCGTCGAAAAAAGTGTCGTCGAAATCAAAATTTTCGACGGAAATTTCGACATAATGTAATTTCGACAGAAATTTCAACGGAAAGTATTTTCCGTCGAAAACATAAATTTCAACGGAATTAATGTCCGTCGAAATATATGAAATTTCGTCGGAATTTTGTTTCCTTCGAAATTTCATATATTTCGACGGAAACTATGTCCGTCGAAATTTCGTATATTTCGATGGACATTAATTCCGTTGAAATACATGAAATTTCTACGGAATTTTGTTTCCGTCGAAATTTTCAAAATTTTTTTTTTGCCTCCGATTAATTATACCTAAATTATAAACATTTATATAAAACATTTACAAACAATAAATATTTATAACATTCAAAAACATTTTAATAAACATAATTCAATATTCAAAACATACATTAGTTAATGATCAAACATCCAACTACTTAGAAAATCGAAATACAATCACTAATTAAAGAAAATAAACTCCAATTACTACAAATCCAAGTTCTACATAACAATCACAAAAAAAAAAAAAAAAAAAAAACTAATTATCTAGTGTTTCGGGAACACAAGTGTCATTTCCTTGACCTTGTTGAGCCGGGGGCTGAGACTGAGACGGGGCTTGTATTTCTGATCAGCAACTGGATCTCTAGAGCACCGCCATATCTTCCCATCCGTTCTTCGATAGCGTCCAGGTTCAGGATCAGTGTTGGAGAATCCCAAATGAAAAGCACCCCATCCCACTGTCCATCCAAGAATTGCCAAAAAATCATATACTAATACAGTATATTATATAGTTGGAAAATGAAGAAAGTAGAAAAGTAGTCCTAACAGCTTACAAGAATTGGGTCTAAGGGCAGAGAAACCGGCAGATTCAAAAGCTTTCCGGATGGGATTTAGCAGATAGGAAGGTATGGTATAGGAACATTTGCAGTAACGTATTTATAGATCAAAGCTTGGTGTTCTAACTCCATCCGTTGTGATGATGTGAACGGTCCCCTCACCCCTGTTACTAACCCATACATACCATTTAATAATATCCCTGCGCAAATCAATTAAGACATTATGCTTAAGCTTATAGGGAACATAAAGAAAAATCAACAACTAACCTGTACCTGTGTTTCTACTAAATGGACTTGATGTATGTTGATAATAAGGCAATGCCTGTGAATTTGGAGAAGAAAAGCTTAGCATTTGTTGATGGGGTTCACCAGAGAAACAAATTTTGGGCACTTTATTAAACTCTGTCAGTTCATCTTCATGATTTATTGTCCTTTCTTCTTGCTTATGAAATCCAGATCCATACCATTTGTGCTTATTAGCCTCCTCGTGAGCACTAGTACTATTTTCTGAGTTTGAATTAGGGACCAAATTTTCCAACCCTACAATACCAAAATCCATAAAGACAGTAGAAAATGTTTCTTTCACATTACATTACATTACATATTGAGACAGACAGAAGAAGAAAGGATCAACAATGTTTTGAAGTGAGTGTGTTGTATGTATGGTATATGTAGGTGCTAACTGCTATGTTTGGTTAACCAAGTAACTCCATATCCAAGTATTCTAAAAATAATGATCCTATAATTGACACGAAGTGGAGCATGCAAAATTTTCCATTGCTTTTACCTATTGTTACATACTAATCACGCAATCTAATAACAATTCCATAAAGAACCTTTCCGCATCTAAACTGAAAGATATAACAACCTTTCACCAGATACATCCATCTTACCCCAGGAAAATATGTCGTCTTCTTCACGAGAGTAAACCTCTGCTGCCTATTCACAAAAAAATGATGTCAAATTTCAAGTTTAATTGAATGAACTTTGAATGCATTTCCAAAATTGTTACCTTCATAGCTAACCAAATTCCAAGCTCACTTAAACAAAACATTAAGAAATTGAAAAGCTTGTCTAGCCTTTTGTTTGCAGATTGCTCCACAGATACTGATATAGTTGAAAGGGAAAACTACACAATATGCAATATGCTTAATTCCATTTCTAGTAAATAAAACACTAGGATCCACTTTATACATTCATTAATTCAAACCCTAATTTCCAAAATATCGATCACATTAGCAATTAAAAAAGTAAAATTATACCTTAGTATTCAGGAAGAACTTGTGGTGGTGGTGGTTTAGGGCCGGATCGGAGCAGGAGCCGGAGGAGTGACTGGGATCTGGATCAGCTGGAGCCGAGCCGGCGTAGGTGGAGGTGCGGCTACGGGGGTGGCCTCACGAGGTCTGGCGGTGGAGTGGCGCGGGTTGGGTCGATTGGAGGCGCGCGGAGGTGGAGGCGCCGGTGATTTGGCTGTGGAAGGAGGAACCGCGGCGGTGATTAGGCTGTGGAAGGAGAGATTTTAATTTTCAGATTTGGAAAGAAATTAAAGGAACATTTTTCATATTACGAAAACATGTTTCCGTAGAAATTTAGACAATTTCGACGGATTTCTTTCCGTCGAAATTGTCTAAATTTCTACGGATTTAGTTTTCTGTCGAAATTTATTTATTTTTTGTTTTTTAATTAATGTTTATGGCGAAATTATTCCATTTCAACGGAAACGAATCCGTCGAAATTATAAAAATTTCGACGGAAATCAAATTCCGTCAAAATTTATTTATTTTTTCTTTTTTTATTAATTTTTTTTACAAAATTATTACATTTCAACGGAAATAAATCTGTCGAAATAGTCCGAATTTCGACGGAATTTGAAATCCATCGAATTTTATTTTTCCTTTTTTTTAATAAATGTATATTCGACATATTATTTCGACCGAAATTAAGTCGGTTGAAACTAATTACGACGGATAAATATTCGATCGAAATATTTCGACGGATTTTTTTCCGTTGAAAATTTTCTGTCGAATTTTTTCCTTTTTCTAGTAGTGATGGTAAACTCGGTGTAAAAGAAGGTAAAATCAATATTTATTTGAAAAATTCTTAAGAACTTATCATTTATTAAAGATTCTATAAAACTTTAAAGAACCTAAAATTATAAATTATCATTTATTTGACAAGGTTGGTGTTTATGAACCTGTCTTTCTGAGATGAACAAAAACCACAATTTAATTTGTGCAAATATACAATTGTAATTTTTGCGGAAGTAACAAGAAGTACCCTTGTAATATAGCTTTAATCAAGCGGATTACGGATGTCTTTGTAATATTTTAAACAAGAAGATAAGTTTATGTAATTAGGGTAACATCCATAAATGTCTATAGAAAACGATACCAGGTCCGATCCATCAGTTTAATTATATATATATATATATATATATATATATATATATATAGTCATGACATGAAGCTTAATTAATTAATTAATTATTACAATATATTTTACTACAGGCTGTTCAAGGAGGCAAGATAGATGTTGTGAATGTTTCCAACTGGTATGAACCTCTCAACGACACCGAAGAAGATAAGGCAGCCGCCGCAAGAGCTGTTGATTTTATGTGGGGATAGTACGTATATACATACCGAAAATTAATTGTTCATAATGCTAGCTAAATTACATATATAGTTTAATATTGTTGAATTTGATGCATATTGTTAATGCATGTTTAGGTTTATGTCACCCATAGTTCATGGAGATTATCCACCAATAATGAGACGGAATGTAGGAAGACGACTACCAAGATTTACAAACGAACAGAGAAAGTTGCTCATCGGATCCTATGACTTTATTGGAATGAATTATTACACCACCAACTATGCTACAAATCAACCTACCCCCCCTAATACCAGGCCCACTTATTTTACCGATCGACAAGTTGAATTACTTAATAAGTATATATATATACATACATATTTAATTGAATTAAAAGAGTGGCGTCCACTTTATTGATTATTTGATCAAATTTTCTTATTGTCTGTTTTTTTTTTTTTTTAAGCTAAGAAGGATGAGGTCCCAATTGGTGAATGTGTAAGACTCCTTTAACTTATTAATTAATTTACATGATTTTATAAAATAATTATTTTTACATTTTCTTAGTTAAAAAGATTCATTCCTAGCTAAAATAAATTAATACTAATGTATTTATCATTGTTGTTGCCCACTCTTTCCCATCAACCTGGTTCAGGGTGGTTATTCATTGTTCCACATGGAATACATAGTCTACTGAAACACACAATGGAATTCTATAACAACCCGCCCATTTACATTACAGAGAATGGTAATTAATTAATTAATTAATGACATTTCTTAAATAATAGTAGTAGTACTAAGATATATATATATATATATATATATATATATATATATATATATATATATATATATATATATATATATATATATATATGTAATGTTTATGTTCTTAATTATTAATTTTTACCCATTCATTAATTTTTCATATATGAAGGTTTGAGTATAATTAACAAGAAGAGCTTGCCAGTCACTCAGGCTCTTAAAGATGAAATAAGGATTGGCTACTTTCACGACCATCTCATCGAAGTGAATAGAGCTCGTCTCGAGTAAATATATATTATATATATTTTTCTTTTCTTTTTTTAGCTTAAATTGTAATTAATTAATTTGGATTTAAAGTTTAACTATATATATAACTCAGATCTATTTGTATATATATATTTTTTTCTTTTGTAGAGATGGTGTGGATGTGAGGGGTTACTTTTTGTGGTCCGTTTTTGACAATTTCGAGTGGACTGAAGGATACACTGTTCGATTTGGTATAATTTATGTGGACTACGTGAACCGCACGGTCAGATACCCTAAGAACTCGACAATTTGGTGGATGAATTTTCTCAACAAAAATATTCCTGAAAAATTGAAAAGACAAATTTAAGCTACAACTCAACAAGAACAAGAAACAACCCCGACCAAAAGTCTAAAGCGTGGTCGACTCTACTAGTGCGCTTAATGGATCCGTTCGATATCTAATTGTCAATTGTCGTTTGTATGAATAAATCGCATGCAATGCAATGTGGTTAATTAATAATTGTATGCTATGTATTAGAATAAGTGCTTGATGCACCTGTTTTTGCACTTGTTTTGTTAAATTGTGTATTGAGTAAATTAAGCTTCGGCTCAGTTTATGTTCCTTTTCAACTCAGTATGAAATTGAAGAGGGGTGTTTTTGCATTATTTGTGGTGTATAATTGTTAATTGAGATATGTTAATTTGTATCTATTTTATATACATATAAAACTACAGGTTTGGCCAAGAAAATTTCTTCGAGGGAAAAACACTTCTGGTCCCAAACTTTACCCCAAAAAATACTTTTGGTACCATAAAACGCAGAAAAACACATTTGGTACCACAATTTTCATGATTTTGACACATTTAGTCATTCCGTTAAATTTTGGACGGAAATTTCGCGCGTGACCGTCACGCGCCCGTTAAGTTCACGAGTTTTGCACGTGACAAATCGATCAAAACACTTTTGGTCCCAAACTTTACCCCAGAAAATACATTTGGTACCATGTTTTGCAGAAAAACAGATTTGGTACTACAATTTACATACTCTTGACACATTTAGTGTCGTCGTTAAATTGATAAAAATCACATAAAATGAACAGACAACAATTTCTCTAAAAGATTTGATAAAAATCTCAAAGTGTACTTAAATATTTGAAAATATTCTTAACAAAAGTACCTTGGATACCTGAATTGGTGCACTTTGACTTGCACTTGTATCCATGGATCAAAAACTCATTTCGAATGTATGTTTCGGAGAGCCAAATATTGAAAACTTTTCGAGACTATTCGAAAATATTTCAGAAACACTGAGGAAAATTTGTAAAAAAAATTACTAAATTTAGGAAAATAATTGAGTTTAAGGCAAATAAATAGTTTCGGAATTACATGTTTTCGTTTCGCCTGATTCAAAAATGGAAACTTTTCGATGTTTTCGATGGAAAAGATGGAACTTATGATTGGTGCTTGTATCAACATTGGAATACAAGTGCAAGTCAAAAGGGCACCAATTTAGGTATCCAATGTACTTTTATTAAGAATATTTTTAATGATTTAAGTATATTTTGTGATTTTTATCAAATTTTTTAGAGAAACTGTTGTCTGTTCATTATATGTAATTTTTATCAATTTAACAAGGACACTAAATGTGTCAAGAATATGTAAATTGTGGTACCAAATCTGTTTTTCTGCAAATCATGGTACCAAATGTGTTTTCTGGGGTAAAATTTGGGACCAAAAGTGTGTTGACCGAATTTCTCACGTGCAAAACTCGTGACCTATTTGAACTTGACGCGCTTGACCCGATCGTGACGGTCACACGCGAAATTTCCGTCCAAAATTTAACGGAATGACTAAATGTGTCAAAATCATGAAAATTGTGGTACCAAATGTGTTTTTCTACGTTTTATGGTACCAAAAGTGTTTTTTGGGGTAAAGTTTGGGACCAAAAGTGTTTTTCCCTCAAATTTCTTCTCTTTTTTGTGAAAACTAAAATACCTCTACTTAAATTATATTGTGATATTTTGAGTAAATAGCATTTTTGGTCCTCCTTATGGGTTAAATTTTGCATTTTTATCCCTCTTAAATATTTTATAGCAGATTGATCCCTCTTATCAATGTAATGTATCACATTCGTCCCTCTTATAACACATTCTTCCCTCTTAAATTTTTTTTTTAGCAAATTCGTCCTTCTTATCAATGTAATGTAACACATTAGTTCCTCTTAAATACAAAATACATCAACTTTCGTCCACTTTAGAATATATTTTGAATTTAAGTGATGTATTTTGTATTTAAGAGGGACTAATGTGTTACACTACAGTGATAAGAGGGACGAATTTGCTACAAAAATTTCAGAGGGACGAATGTGATATACTACATTGATAAGAGGGACCAATCTGCTACAAAAAATTTAAGAAGGACGAAAGTGCAGAAGTTAATCTATAAGGAGGACATAAATCACGATTTACTCAATTTAATTCCATGGCAAAATGTAAATAAAAAAATTTCTAAAAATTTAATTATACAAGAAGTTTCTCCTACATCAGCCTTATTATGATTATCTTTTAAAAGTTTTACAACTCATTAAAATATTAATTGTAAAACAATAAAATACTATTACTTTATATCTCTTCAAAAAAAAAAATTCGAATGTTCTTAACAAGTTATCACCTATTAAAAAATCTCAAAAACATTAAAGAACCTTAAAAAAAAAATTAAGCCACATTTGTTCTACATGAAAAAAAAAAAAAAAAAAAACTATTTAATCAACTAAAAATAGTCATAACATAGAAATTTTTTACAATCGGGTAAAATTCAATTAAAAACAATATGATAAAGAAAAAGGTAAAATCAATGAAAAAATTGATTATAATGAGTTTTAGCCAAAAAAAATGGTGCAATTGATAAGCAACAAGGTAATTAAATCAACGAGAAATTAGTTAAAACCAATAAAAAAAAAAGGAAGCTAAACAAGGTATAAGAAAAAATGATCACATCTATAAAAGAACAAGAACAAAAAAATGAGTAAATTGACCAAAAAAATACGAAATATGTAAGAAAATAGGTTAATCAACAAAAAAATAAATTAAATCAGACAAAAATTAGGTTAAACTGGAAAGAATATGGATGAACTGATTAACAAATGAGATAAAATCAACTAAAATTGTGTTAAAGTAGAGAGAATCAATGAATTGATTAACAGGAGGTAACACAGGTATCCTTTAATATAGCTTTGCCTTTGTAATATTTGAAACATGAAAATAAGTTCATGTAGTTAGGGTAACATCAATGGATGTCTATGTGGATTTTCCCTATTTTAAAACCTCCCCACTTCTTAAATATACTCTTTGATCATGAAAAGCATACTATATAAATGATCCCTGGAAAATGTATTGCACTTGCTTTGTGATTGGTCACTCTCTTGGGAGTTACATCCAATCCCAAAGCAAGTGTATTGCACTTGCTTTTTAGTTATTTTGAGTTTGGCCAAACCCAATTTGGGTAAGAATTTCCCATGATCCCTTAATCTTACTTTGTCTATGCTGTTTTCATTTTGTAATAATTAATTGGAAAGTTTTAGTACTCCTATTATTTTACTCCTATAAGTTTTAGTACTTTCATAATGCGCTACTAGTAGTTTTAATACGTTGCAGGTGTGCCAGAAATTTTTTTTTTTCTTTTCAAAACTTCTTTTTTAATAAAAACAAAATTTCATTTTAAACTAACATGGAAAAATTAAGTCAGTCTGCAAGGTGTGTCATAATGCTAAGGAAGTGTGAATTTGTCATATAAGTTGGCATAAGTTCACGGAGAAGACATTTTAATTAGAGCAAAAGACAAAAACACTCCATTTGCTTTGTCTAACTTCAAAAACTTCCCTATGTTATTTTAACTTTCAAAAAAACCTCCATGATTTCAAATAAGTGGCAAATACACCCCCAAAAAAAGAGTGTTTTTCAAACGCCAAAATTGGAAGTATTTGTTCACATTTTGCTTTTAATATGACAATTTTACCCCTGACATCGAAAGATAAAAACACCCCCATGCTATGTTTAACTCCCAAAAAAAAACCCTATATGTGTCATATTAAATCCTCAGGACCCTTCTGTGTTTGATTTTATATACCACACACGACCCAAGTAGTATGTATTTATTTTTCAAAAAAAAAAATAAATTTAAAAAAAACAAACACATAGGGGTAATCTTGTCATTCCACCAAAAGTCAAAAATAAAATTATAAGTATATACTACTTGGGTCAAGTGTGGTATTTAAAATAAAACATAGGGGTTTTTTTGATAGTTAAAATAACACGGGAAGATTTTTTGGAGTTAGATAAAGCATAGGGGGTGTTTTTGTCTTTTGCTCTTTTAATTTTTGTTTCAAAATGGCTATTAAAAAAAGCAGGAAACGAAAATATTTTTCTAAAATCACGATTATGAAGAGCTGATTTTTTTTTTTTTTTTTTGTATTTGTTCCCAAATCGCAATTTGGAAGAACATAAAAAAGAAATTTAATTTTCGTCCCAAAATATCGCTTAAGATCCCATCAAAAGGCCAATCAGGTTTTGCATGAGTCATGTGTGCTCACATATTTCTAAAACATCTTCAATTAAAATTCATCAATCAGCAAGTGAAACTTACTCTTCCAATTGGGTCAAAAAATTCCCAATTTTACTTCAATTTAATGGCTTATAGGGTAAGATTGACAACCTGACTAATTATACGACAAACTTGCCAACAATATCAAGTCTTATGTAAAAACATATTTTGACGGCTCTTGATAAATTTAATTTAACGAGGCCGTGAAATTATGATATCAAAAGTATATTTTTAAAAGGTTTAATACTAAGGGTGAGTTTGGCCCAGCGATTAAAGCTCTTAAAATCACTTTTACATCTCTATTCTGATTTTTGAAGTGTTTGGCCCCGATTATAAAAATTACTTCTGTTCAATCGTGATTTTCATGGTGTTTGGTCCCCAAGATCATAATCACTTTTGGGATCCTCAGAAGCAAAAAATCAACTTATTTTAGAAGCAACTAAAGTGTTACTTTTACAAAAGCTATTATACAAAAACAATTATTCTATAATTAATTATTATCATAATTAATTATTACCAAAATCAATTTTAGTAAAATTAATTATCCTATAATTGCTTTTCGAATCGCTAGGCCAAACTCACCCTAAATAGTATATGAAGTAGTATATATCATGGTATAATTCCCTATGTTACTATTATGTTTTATTACATGCTTCCTTTTTTGTAGACAATAATCTTTATAAATCATACTTCTTTATATTTTTTTTCCTTCTAATTTTCAGGTGACCTTAATCCATGACATTTTGAAGTTTGATTCTAATATCAAATGAAACTCATTAGAAAGTACCTAATCATGAGCTAGATACTATGCAAAATTTAGAAGCTACGTACACATCGTATACGTAATGTACATTCTTTTAATTAACATGTACTGCTCAAGTTTGTTTTATTTATTTTTTCGAGAACCCAATCTAGCTCATTAAATCAGCTATATATATGTATACGCTCGTACTTTATATGTTGTGTAGCATCGAAGTTATGCTCCCATCTTCACCATATATGGTATAATATCCTCAAATATTTAAAAATAGTAAAGTTTCATGCCATTTCAGTAAGACAATTAAGTTTTTGGTGCTTCCGCTGCAAGAATAACGTGGTATGATTCATGGAGGATGGAATCTAGTCCCTATATTTGCGAAAAAGATAAATCTACGATTTCATCCCATGGTGTATTTGTACGAAAAAACAATTAAAATTTGAATAAATTTGAATCGTTTATTACACCACGTCACTCTCGTACAACAGATGCACAGAATAATCTCTTGTTGAATTTAGAATATGGTCAAATTAATTAATGCCACTTCTCAATAGGTGAGCCAGTAAATATCAGAAAGATTCATGCAAGTGTTACTCCCATTAATTAATTAACATGCAATATTAAATAGTTCTCCACTTTTCTTTCGCTTATAAATATAGGAGCATCTAGAGTGTTTCTCAACACTTATATGCAGTGGAGTGTGTTCTCTTTAATAAAATAAAAAAGAAATAAAAAAGCTACGTACTGTTTTTATTATTTCTTTCAAATTAATTTTGCAATGGCTGACGAATACCAAGTTCAGGTGTCTAGGCAGGGGCGAATCCAGGAATCTTAAATCGAGGGGGCTGGACTATATATGAAATGTAAATATTTTTTACTAATATATTTATCTATCGTAAACTCACGAAGTTGAAAGTATAATATTACATATTGTTAATGAAAAGTAAGAATCTTCAATTTTTTGAGGAAAAGAATCTCCAAATCAAAAATTAGTCTAATAAAAATGAAGTTAAAGTTATATTATTATTTTGTTTTAGACAACACATATAACATAGATATCTCCTTTTAACTTTATTATTCATACAAAATATGCAATACAAAAAGTTAAATTGTATTATGAACCATTTTTCGTATAGTTATATTAATAATTCTAATTATTTTCTATAACTACACATCAGTGGATCATAAGAATATCTAGTTATGATTTATTATTGATAAAAATATATTACCTGTAATTTGAGTTGATGGCAAATAAAATGATTACATAAATAAAAAATATATAAGGCTAATAACTAAAAAAAAAAAAAATAGGGCCCCCCAACTCACAACATAAATCCGCCTCTGTGTCTAGGTACGCTGCCACCAAAATCACCAGCCATGATTTTCCAAAGGACTTTGTCTTTGGTTGCGCTACATCTGCTTATCAGGTAATTAATTTAGATTAATTATTCAGCTTTTAATTACTTATAAACTAATTAATTTAATACGATCGAGAAATAATAATAATTTGAACATACACCAAAATATCTTATTTATTTTAATTTATTAGGTGGAAGGTGGTTGTGATGCCGATGGTAAAAGCATGAGCAATTGGGACGCTTATACACTCAGGAGACCAGGTCTATATATTTATTTAACATTTTATATATATATTTAAACATTACTTTTATTAATTTGGAATGGCAGAATGCATTTTGGATGGGAGCAACGGCTGTATTGCTATTGATCACTACAATAAGTACAAGGTAATTATTTATTATTAATTTCTAATCATATACTAGGATTATATATTCATATATAATATTTGCAAATATCGACCAAAGTTTATATATGGATCACTTAATTCATGCATGGTCAAATTAGTAGCAAAAAAGTTGAGATGATTTAAATTAATTCAAGAATTTATTAAATGCTTGGGAAAACAATTAATGTGGGACAGACCCGATTCCAATACCACATTCAATTGGACATTTTTTGGACACAACGGATAATATCCATGAGAAATGGACGCAATGGACTGTACTAAATGTAAAATATGAGTTTAATGGATAACAAATAAGTACTAAGGGTCTATTTGAATGGGTTTTGGCTCGATTTCGCGGGTTTCGATTTAAAAAAATTAATTTGGGTGGTTTCGATGAAACCTTTGAGACTTCATTTGGATGTGTTTTGGCTCTAGGGTTTTGAGGTTTGAATAAGTTGAAACCCCACTTGAATTGGGTTTGGACGTTGTGGTTTAAGAAAAAAAGTAGGTGATAGGTGTCAAATCAATGTCTTTTTTAGTGAGAATTGAGAGAAAAAAATAGGTGGTTGGTAGGTGTCAAATCAATGTTTTATATCTTTGAAGAGTTTGAGTGTGGATTTCTGAATAGGTTTGTTATTATTTTATGGGTTGGCGAAAACTCATTTGAAATGATTTTGGTTCGGTCTCACGAAACCCGCAAGACCGGGCCAAAACCCATCCAAACACAGCCTAAATAATTAAATACTTGATCCAAAATCGGATAATGTAATAAGATCTACTCAGCTCGGCCCGTTTAGACATGTTAATGGACAATTTTGGACCCATATGGACACAATAACGGGTTTATTTTGGACTTGACTAAATGATTTGGATCCGGATCTGACATATTGGGCATGTGGGCCGACTCCATTATATGACTCGTATTCTTGTAACTTTAATTCCTTTGGTGGTGGATAGATGACTTGTAATTAACTTGAAATAGACTATTTTTCCCTCACATATTTTACAAACTTTTGACTAACACCTACCTAAAACCTAAAGCTCATCATCCAAATTAATTTATATAATTACATGTTCCTTAAGCTAACTCTTATTAACATAATTTTTTCAATTAAATTACATGATAATTTAACTCAACTTTACATTAGAAAAAACCAGATAATTAACATATGGATTGTGATGCATATATTTTTCTCAATTATTTAAAAACATCTAACCAGTCCAAAACATTTAAAACGAATCGTAGTATATCCCAAGGGGGACCTCAAATTTGAAATGCATGTGGACTTCACAATTAAGTAAATAGAATTCTATCCTGCTGATCCATCTTTACATGGACGGTACCGATAATTTATCAAAATAAATATATAAATAAATTGAAAAATAAAATATCAACGTGGAACAAATTAAGGTGCTAACAAAACTATTCTTTGACGTCCGACCGACTTTAATATATATGCACAAAACTATCCTTTGACGTCCGACCGACTTTAATATATATGCACAAAATAATGAAGCTGTTTATACTATTTTTACTAATACTAAAAATACAATCGGTCCATGTATATGGCTACCCAAATTCGTGCACCACATAAGTTTAATACTTTCTATATTCATTTTACCATCTTCTTTTACTATTTTGATATTATAATTTTTTTTAAGCAACAGATCCATGGACGAATCCAGCCACATTTTTTGTGAATTTATTTTAGTTCAAATATTATATTTATTGATTTATTATAAATACTTCATTCCTCAAAAAATTATATATACTGCATTAAGCAATGACTCAACACAAGTTTCAAAAGTATTCGTTCATCAAATTTATCGGCCCAACAAAAGTAAATATCACTTTTAATCCCTCTTATCACTAACATTTTACAGAGTGATTCCTCATATATTTTTTTCCTACTTTAGTCCCTACTATGAATTATTTATTTCACTTTAGTCCATACTATGAAATACGTATTTCACTTTAGTCCTTATCAGGTGGTTCTTATAACACGTGACATGCATATGAATATTTTTTAGGGCATTTTCGTCCGTTCGCTATTGAGACCATTTGAGATATTGTTTAAATGGTAAGCAATTTTGGTGTTTGAAGAGGATTTGGGAGAAATTTGTAGTTTGGAACAAAATGGGTGATTAAGTTGGACTGGAATGAAAGCCTAGTTTGGAAGAAATTAAATCTTTAGTTTTTTTTCAAATGATTAGAAAGACGAAAATATCCATGTTAGTTTACTTGAAATGACGAAATTGCCCTTATGAGCATGTCACATGTTATCGGAACCGTCTTGGAACACCTAAAAAGGACTAAAGTGAAATAAATAATACATAGTAGGGACTAAACTGGGAAAAAAATTAAGAAGTACCACTCTGTAAAAAGTTAATGATAAGAGGGACCAAATGTGGCGTTTACCCTTTTAATAATGAATATATTTATTCTTTGTAACTTTCCAAGTTAAGTTACTTATTACATCAACTTAATTTAATTAAATATCAACTTAGATTTGAATAAAATTAAGAAAGGGTTGTCGACATTTATGAGTTATATGTACAAGAAAATTTGTGGGGTAATTTTTAACTGATCTTTTAATTTGCTTGATATTAAGTTTTTTTGTTATTATTATATTTAACTGAGAAAAATATTCTTGTTAGTGTCGCAACAAGCGAAAGATCATTTTCAACAATAAAATTGGTAATAAATAGCCATTGAGAAAATCGAGAAACTTGGTACTCATCTTCATAGATGAATTTTTTAATAATAGAACGTCATACACAACTTCGAAAACAATTTTCTTTAATTAGTTTCATCGATGGTTAAACTCGATCCCCAACTCTTTAATCTTGGATCCGTCCCCGAATAAATCATATAAGAATATTTATTAGAACTTGTAATGATTTATGCCCAAAGCATAAAATAATTAACTGTATTGATTGATAAAACAAACTACTAAAAATATTCAATTGTACAGTGTATACTTCTTCAACTTCTTTTTTAAACGGAATCCTATCGGAGTATCTTTTAGATGTTAGAAAGATAAACATAATTCATCGATAGATGAGATTTGAACATAATTATGAAATAAACGGTGACATAACATTACTTTCAATTTGATCGGTTTAACACATTTAATATATAAAGGACTTAAGTGTAAATTATTTGACAAGAGAAATATATAAGTATGAAACACTTTATATAGGAGGGACTTAAGTATAAAATAAGTTTTTGACAAAAAGATAAGTGTAAAACACTTTATACTTGAGGACCGTAAATGTGATTTAGCCTTCAATTTGATAATAGTTATAAAAATATATTTTAAGAAGAAAAAACATCTTTATAAAACGTTTCACAAATTTTTTAATTTTTGAACGCATATTCATACCAATAAAATATATCTAATTAGTTCTTATATGTAATATAATGTTAAGTAGAGGACTCATAACCCGTGAGTTCTGAATTCAATTTTCGTTAGTACGAGTTTTGTTTTAATTTTATAATTATTTGTATTTATATTATCATTACCAATTTTTTTTGTACCTTGTCATAATTGAATTTGAAGAAGTGTGGTCCAAGGCGGATCCAGAATCTTTGGTCAGGGGGACTAAAAAAAAATCAATCAAACAGTTAAACTTAGAGTTTATAATATTCATGAGAAAAAATGGGGAGGTGGGGTTTGACAAAAATAAACCCCACGAGATATTATAGTCCAAAAAATAACCCAAAATATCTACATATTTACTTTGATAATTGACCATAACGGTTTTTCATCTTTTTAAACGGGTCCATGATAGCATCGTTTGAAATACTACTAAATATGTCTTTCTCTCTATAAAGACAACTAAACTATCATTTAGCCATTGATCGTCCAATCGGTTACGTAGTCGATTCTTTACTATCTTCATAGCCGAAAAAACTCTCTCCACTGATGCAGTTGCAGAGGGTAGAATAAGCGTCAATGTCACAAGTTTGTAAACCATCGAGAATGCGACAAGTCTTTTAGTTGCAAACATCTTCTTAGCAAGATCACCAATCCCTTTCAATATAGAAAAATCATCACTCGAACATCCCTAATATAATTTTCAAGTTAATTGGGAAGGGCTGAGAGCTCAAGAAAAGAGAAGTCATTTGGATAAAGTTCGGCAAGACGAAAAAGTTTTTCTTTGTCAAAAGTTTCAAAGTAATTGGATGGGTTTAAGCATGCAACACAAATAAGCAACTCTGTGTTTACTTCATTGAAACGTTGTTCAACTCTTGCAATTGTCTATCTATCACCGAATTGAATCTCTCAACTTTATAATGATGCTCAATGGTCACTTGTTCAATCCTACGCTTAAGCCTCTCATGTAGAACATAGACATTACTCATTGGAGGAATTTCAATTTCTTGTCTAGAACAAAAAAAAGTAACTTATATTGAGACTGAAAATTTCATATTAGGCTAATTTATTGAATTTTTTCTTTTTTTAAAAAAAATACAACACTACTATATTAAAAAAAAAAAAAAAAAATTCAGGTGGCTATAGCCCCCTTGCCCCTATGTGCATCCGGCCTATGGTCCAAACATTTTCAAGTGATATGCTGGACCAATAAATGAATAAATGCATGTAACACCATGATCACGTGTTTATATACTGCCAAAATAAATATTACACTTACCCGTAATAAGGACAAAAGTACTGGATTAGCAACGGTGGATGGATTGGAGAGCTCCCTCAATTATTTGTTTTGTTTCAAAAATAGAAATCATTGTGGTCAATTATTAATCTAAATACATAGATATTTTGATACTATTTTTGTGGGGGTTATAATTACTCCTAATATCCCCATAAGAAAAAAACGTTGTCATATTATTTAGTACTATTTTCAATGTTAACATTGAAAAATAAGCCCTTTGAGTTAATTAACAATATATTCTGTTCCAATCCTATTATTTGTTGAGTAATACTGATTATCAATTATTTAAAAAAGATGGAACTACAACAAAAATTAAAGATGGAACTACAATAAAAATTATATTTGGTGGCATCAAGTCGGATGACATTTTAAAAATTTAAAAGAGAGAATTTCACTTTTGATACCATAACTCAACCTACTTTAGGGATTTGATACCACAATTTTTTCTCCCGACACATTTGATACCATAACTCAAATCAACTCGACACATTTGATACTACCGTCAAATTGGAAACAGAATTGTCACGTGATTGTCACGTGGCCGTTAAAACTTTGCACATTTGATACCATAACTTATGTTGACCGATAATTTTACCCCAAAACATTTCAGGTTACCAAAAAAGCCCCACATCTCCAAATTTAATGACGATTTTAGTCCACATTGTTGCAAAATTTCCAAATTGACTCGAATAAGACCACGTGCTGATCAATTTAGAACTTTACACATTTGATACAATTACTTATGTTGACTGATAATTTTACCCCATAACATTTCAGGTTACCAAAAAAGCCCCACATCTCCAAATTTAGTGACGATTTTAGTCCACATTGTTGCCAAATTTCCAAATTGAATCGAATAAGACCACATGCTGACCAATTTAGAAAATTTTACTTATTTTATTTAAATAACTAATTTAATTTATAAACAATATTAATAAATTAAATAATACATTAACATACCAAAATTAAGAAAATATATTCTTTTTAAATATTAAATTTATATAATAGAATTAATATATTTAATATTTATTAAAATAATAAATTATATAATTTAAAACTATTTAATATTTATTAAAATATTAAATAATAAATAATTTTAATTTTAAAAAAAAAATCCCCACCCCACCCACCACCTCCCCAGCCTTCCCCCCCACCCCCCGATTCCCAGGCCGGCGGCGGCCTGGGTCTTCTATCCCAGGCCACCGCCGGCCTGGGTTCTTCGATCCCAGGCCACTTCCGGCCTGGGATCTTCGGTCCCAGGCCGGCGGTGGCCTGGGACAGAAGACCCAGGCCGACGGCGGCCTGGGAATCTGGGGGTAGGGGGAGGGGTGGGTTGGGTTGGGTGGGGTGGGGTGGGGATTTTTTTATTAAATTATAATTATTTATTATTTAATATTTTAATAAATATTACATAATTTTTAATTATATAATTAATTATTTTAATAAATATTAAATAGATTAATTCTATTATATAAATTTTATTTTTAAAAAGAATATGTTTTCTTAATTTTGGTGATAGTTATGTTAATGTATTATTTAATTTATTAATATTGTTTATAAATTAAATTTGTTATTTAAATAAAATAAATAAAATTTTCTAAATTGGTCAGCACGTGGTTTTATTCGAGTCAATTTGAAAATTCGGCAACAATGTGGACTAAAATCGTCACTAAATTTGGAGATGTTGGGCTTTTTTGGTAACCTGAAATGTTATGGGGTAAAATTATCAGTCAACATAAGTAATGGTATCAAATGTGTAAAGTTCTAAATTGTTCAGCACGTGGTCTTATTCGAGTCAATTTGGAAATTTTGCAACAATGTGGACTAAAATCGTCACTAAATTTGGAGATGTGGGGCTTTTTTGGTAACCTGAAATGTTATGGGGTAAAATTATCAGTCAACATAAGTAATGGTATCAAATGTGTAAAGTTCTAAATTGATCAGCACGTGGTCTTATTCGAGTCAATTTGGAAATTTTGCAACAATGTGGACTAAAATCGTCACTAAATTTGGAGATGTGGGGCTTTTTGGTAACCTGAAATGTTATGGGGTAAAATTATCAGTCAACATAAGTTATGGTATCAAATGTGCAAAGTTTTAACGGCCACGTGACAATCACGTGACAATTCCGTTTCCAATTTGACGGAAGTATCAAATGTGTCAAGTTGATTGAGTTATGGTATCAAATGTGTCGGGAGAAAAAGTTGTGGTATCAAATCCGTAAAGTAGGTTGAGTTATGGTATCAAAAGTGAAATTCTCTCAAATTTAAAAAGATGTGATAATACTTTTTTGCATAAGTTGAGATAATACTCTTTTGCAGAAAAAGATGCTTCGACCCACAAATTATTAACTAATTACTATTAGTTAGTGTGAGTTTTCTTTCAATTCTATAATTAGTTATTATTTGTACTAGATGAAATTGAATTGTCTATGATAAAATTATAATGCTGATTAGATATAATGATAATGTATTGATGTATTTACAATTAGAAAAACAACTTATATACTTTCTTTCAACTTATATGCGATGATTGCATGGAGTTAACTCCCCATTTCCCCCTAATTGGCATTTGTCACCTCTCTAATACTACTTATAATAGATTATTTTTCAACTTATAAGCAATTCACCCTGAAAATAAAATTAAGTGTGGACGCAGTCACACACACCTATCACACATTCTTAACTAATTAATCCATATAATTTTGAATTAATATGTATGCACAAAATAAAGAAGCTGTTTATACTACTTTTACTAATTCTAAAAATACAATCGGATCCAGCCACATTTTTTGTGAATTTATTTTAGTTCAAATATTATATTTATTAATTCATTATAAATACTTCATTCCTCAAAAAATTATATATACTGCACTGAGCAATGACTCAACACAAGTTTCAAAATTCTTCGTTCATCAAATTTATCGGCCTAACAAAATTTTAATAATGAATAGATTTATTCTTTGTAACTTTCCATGTTAAGTTACTTATTACACCAACTTAATTTAATTAAATATCAACTTAGACTTGAATAAAATTAAGAAAGGGTTGTCGACATTTATGAGCTCTATGTACAATAAAATTTGTGATAAATAAAATTTATTGTCGCAACAAGCGAAAGATCATTTTCAACAATAAAATTGGTAATAAATAGTCATTGAGAAAATTGAGAAATTTGGTATTCATTCTTCATAGATGAATTTTATAATAATAGAACATCATATACAACTTCGATAACGATTTTCTTAAATTAGTTTTACCGATGACTAAACTCAATCCCCCAACTCTTCAATCTTGGATCCGTCCCAGAATAAATCATATAAGAATATTTATTAGAAATGATTTATACCCAAAGCATAAATTAATTAACTCTATTGATTGATAAAAAAAACTACTAAAAATATTCAGTTGTACAGTGTATACTTCTTCAACTTCTTTTTTAAACGTAATTCTAGCTATTGGAGTATCTTTTAGATGTTAGATAAGCATAATTTCATCGATAGATGAGGTTTGAACATAATATACGAAATAAACAGTGAAATAACATTACTTTCAATTTTAGCTAAATCATATTTTTGTCCCTCTAGCAAAGAACTCTACACTTAAATTTGTCCTTTATAAAACGTTTTAAACTTCTAACCATCTTGCCAAATAATTTAAACTTAAGTCCATTTTATATAAAATATGTTACTCTGATCAATTTTTCGTCACTTTTTTCGGAATAAAAATGCAATCACGTGACTTTCATTAAGAGTATTTTTGGGTTTTTATGTGTTAAAATACCCTTACTTAAAGTTATAACTTGCACGTGATTTCATTTTCACCAAAAAATAAATCGTTGTAACACATTTTATATATAAAGGACTTAAGTGTAAATTATTTGGTAAGAGATATATAATTAGTATGAAACACTTTATATAAGAGGGACTTAAGTGTAAAGTTTTTGACAGAAGGAATATAAGTGTAAAACACTTCATACTTGAGGACCGTAAATTTGATTTAGCCTTCAATTTGATAATAGTTATAAAAATATATTTTAAGAAGAAAAAGCATCTTTATAAAACGTTTCACAAATTTTTTAATTTTTGAACGCATATTCATACCAATAAAATATATCTAATTAGTTCTTATATGTAATCTAATGTTAAGTTGAGGACTCAAAACCCGTAAGTTCTGAATTCAATTTTCGTTAGTACGAGTTTTGTTTTAATTTTGTACCTTGTCATAATTGAATTTGAAGAAGTGTGGTCCAAACATTTTCAAGTGATATGCTGGACCAATAAATGAATAAATGCATGTAATGTAACACCATGATCACGTGTTTATATACCCGTAATAAGGACAAAAGTACTGCTTATCAACGGTGGATGGATTGGGGAGCTCCCTCAATTATTTGTTTTGTTTCAAAAATAGAAATCATTGTGGTCAATTATTAATCTAAATACATACATATTTTGATACTATTTTTGTCGGGGTTATAGTTACTCCTTATATCCCCATAAGAAAGAATGTTGTCATATTATTTAGTACTATTTTCAATGTTAACATTGAAAAATAAGCCCTTTGAGTTAATTAACAATATATTCTGTTCCAATCCTATTATTTGTTGAGTATTACTGATTATTAATTATTTAAAAAAGATGGAACTACAACAAAAATTAATGATGGAACTACAACAAAAATTGTTTTTGATGGCATCAAGTCGGATGACATTTTAAAAATTTAAAAAGATGTGATAATACTTTTTTGATGGACGCAGACACACACACCTATCACACATTCTTAACTAATTAGTCCATATAATTTTGATGGACGAGAATAAAATATAAAAACTTGAAGATATTTTTGTACCACGCACAACATTAAAGTAGAGGTACCACAAAAAATATGGGAACATGAAAATGTAATGAATTATTAGAGAAAAACAAATAAAGAATAGTGACATTTTAAACACGTTCAGATGGAGTGACATTCAATCGTATCATTTCATTGCCTATAAATATGTAGTGATTTTATTTGGGCTACTCACCTCAACACAAGTTCTAGCTATACTTTCCTAAAAAAGAAAAAGAAATAGAAGAAGGAATTTTTAATCAATGGCCAGTATAATAATAAACAACGTGACCAATGACTACAACGATATTAGCCGCCACGATTTTCCTGCCGATTTTGTCTGGGGTGGCGCTACATCAGCTTATCAGGTGGCTGCATATATATATATATATATATATATATATATATATATATATATATATATATATATATATATATTAATTAACTACAATTGCATATATAATACTTCACTTAAAGCTATTTTTACTAATAATTATTAATTGATTTTGTTTCCATTAAATTAAATATTTTAATTAGGTGGAAGGTGCTTATGCTGAAGGTGGTAAAAGTTTATGCAATTGGGATATTATGACCCTCAGGACCCCTGGTCTCTCTCTTTCTCTTTATTCATGAATTTTATATTTTAGCCGCACATAATTTTTATCTAATTTTACACTTTTGGTCCCTTAATTTGCTGCTTTCGTCCCATATTGGATGGAAAACATGCTAAATATTTTAAAAATTTTAGTTATATATGTATATAATTAATCATACTGCTAAACGTACGTGTGCAATGAAATAACAGATTTGATTAAAGATGGTAGCAACGGGTGTGAAGCTATTGATCAGTTCAATAAGTACAAGGTAATCAATTGAACTGTTGATATGGTTAAATTTAATTACTGGCAAAATTTTCCAGTAATATACTTACTCTATTTTCTACATACGGAGTATATATATACTACACAAATTGACACATATTAAATAGGTTAATCTGGACCCATATTTTTGGACACAATAAAATATTGGTAACTAAGATTAATTTGTTGTAACCAATTAACCATTTAGATTTTTTATTTCCTTTTTGGTAGTATTTTTAACCATCTCTATGAATTTCGGATCGGAGCATGCATGTTTTAGGCTACTCCTACCAATTTATATGTAAATGAATGCATTAATTAATTAGTGATTTTGTAATTGTTCTAATTAAATTGCAGGAAGATATCATGATGATTAAGAAATTAGGAGTGGAGGCCTACAGGTTCTCGATTAATTGGGCTAGAGTATTGCCAGGTTTGATATATACTTATATTGTAATATTTCGTTTTCGAGATATGTTTGAATTAGTTTTAAAGTAGAAACTTTTTGAGAATTTTTCATAAATTTATTTGAAAAGTAGAAACTTTTTTATGTGTTCATTTAGAGTGGTTCAAAGACAATTTTTTTTTTTTTGGATCCATAAATATTATCAAGCATTTCTTTTATCTTGATTAAACTATTCAAATTTGAATTTTAGGTGGAAGATTGAGCGCTGGAGTAAACAGGGAAGGTATCAAGTACTACAATGACCTGATAGACTTCTGTCTCTCTCAAGGTCAGAATTTAAAACAATTAATTTAATTTATAAAAAAAATTCATTTTAAAAAAGTTGACTTAACTACCTACGAAAGTTCAATTTAAAGTTGATATACTATTATTCTGAGCAGGAATTGAGCCCTATGTTACAATTTGGCACTTTGATATTCCTCAATGTTTGGAAGATGAATATGGTGGCTTCTTGAGCGAAAAAATTGTGTAAGTAACTCAATTTCAATTACCTACATATTAATTGTTAGTCTTATATATACATACTATTTAATTTGCAACTAAAATGATCATGTATTAATATTAATAGGCAAGATTTTGCGGAGTATGCGGAAGTTTGCTTCTTTGAATTTGGTGACCGAGTGAAACACTGGGCTACAATGAATGAGATGCATACTCATACGGTTCACTCATACGCATCAGGATCCTTTCCCGCGCATCACGGTGTGACACCAAATGTAGCACAGTTTTTGCAGACCAACGAAGTAGAGTATAGGGAGTACCGTAGAAGTGAAGAGGAACTAGAACATATAGAAGCATTTTCTGCTACTGGCGATCCTAGCACTGAGCCATATATTTGTGCACACAATATGCTTATTGCTCACGCCACAGCTGTTGACATCTATAGAAAGCGATACCAGGTCCGATCTGTTTAATTATATATATATATATATATATATATATTGACATGAGCTTAATTAATTAATTATTACAATATATTTTACAGGCTGTTCAAGGAGGCAAGATAGGTGTTGTGAATTGTTCCCACTGGTATGAACCTCTCAACGACACTGAAGAAGATAAGGCAGCTGCTGCAAGAGCTGTTGATTTTATGTGGGGATGGTATGTATAAACATTCCGAATATTAATTGTTCATTAATGCTAAATTACATATATAGATTAATATTGTTGAATTTGATGCATACTGTTAATGCATGTTTAGGTTTTTGTCACCTATAGTTCATGGAGATTATCCACTAACAATGAGACAGAGAGTAGGAAAACGGCTACCAAAATTTACAAACGAACAAACAAAGTTGCTCATCGGATCCTATGACTTTATTGGAATGAATTATTACACCACCAACTATGCTACAAACGCACCTACGCTTCCTAATGACAGGCCCACTTATTTTACCGATCGACAAGTTATATTATCTCGTAAGTATATAGATAAATATATATTATGTATTAGAGTGGCGTCCACTTTATTGATTATTTGATCAAATTTTCCTATTTTCTATATTCTTTTTAGATAAGAGGGATGGGGTCCCAATTGGTCCAAGCGTAAGATTTCTTTAACTTATTAATTAAATTACATTTTATAAAATAATTAAATTTACAGTTTCTTAGTTAAAAAAATTAATTCCTAGCTAAAATAAATTAATACTATATTTATCATTGTTGTTGCTCGGCCTTTCACATCAGCCTGGTTCAGAGTGGTTATTCATTGTTCCACGTGGAATACGTAGTCTACTGAAACACGCAAAGGAAGACTATAACAACCCGCCCATTTACATTACAGAGAATGGTAATTAATTAATTAATTAATGATATTTCTTAAATAATTGATATATACATGTGGATTTTATATAATGTTTATGTTCTTAATTATTAATTTTTACCTATTCATTAATTTTTCATATATGAAGGTTTGAGTATAGTAAACGACAAGGGCTTGCCAGTCACTGAGGCTCTTAAAGATGAAATAAGGATTGGCTACTTTCACGACCATCTCATCGAAGTGAATAGAGCTCGTCTCGAGTAAATATATATTATATATATTGTTCTTTTCTTTTTTTACCTTAATTTGTAAATAATTAATTTGGATTTAATGTTTAACTATATATATAACTCAATCTATTTGTATATATGTTTTTCTTTTGTAGAGATGGTGTGGATGTGAGAGGTTATTTTTTGTGGTCCCTTTTTGACAATTTTGAGTGGACCGAAGGATACACTGTTCGATTTGGTATAATTCATGTGGACTATGTGAACCGCCTGACCAGATACCCTAAGCACTCGGCAATTTGGTGGATGAATTTTCTCAACAAAAATATACCAGAAAAAGTGAAAAGACAAATTCAAGCTGCAAGTCAACAAGAACAAGAAACAACCCCGACCAAAAATTTAAAGCGTGGTCGACTCTACTAGTACGCTTAGTGGATCTGTTCGATTATGAATAAATGCATGCAATGCAATGTTGTTAATTAATAATTGTACGCTATGTATTAGAATAAGTGCTTGATGCACCGGTTGTTGCACTTGTTTTGTTAAATTGTGTGTTGAATGTATTAAGCTTCGGCTCTGTTTATGTTCTTTTTCGACTCAGTTAATGTATGAAACTGAAGATGGGTGTTTTTTTATAATTTGTGGGGTATAATTGTTATTCGATTTGGTCATAAGAATTTATAATTGTTAATTAATATTGTAATATTTAATTCTATGATAAAAAAATAAAATAAAAGAATCCTAAAAGTATAGTTAAACAAAAAGTCTCTCCTACATGAATCTTATAATTATCTTTTGATGTTTTACAACTCATTAAAATATTAATTATTAAAAAATAATAATAATTAAAAAACTATAACTTATAATTGGCTTAAGCCAATAAAAAAATTCAAAACAAAGAAATTGTTAAACTCGGTAAAAACAGAAAATTTTTGATTAAAAAGTACATGATAAAAATCAATGGAAATTCGGGTTAAATAGAAAAAAGTGTGTTCAAGAAAAAAATGGTGCAATTAATAAAAAAACAAGGTAGACTGACAAAAAATAGGTAAAACCGGTTAAAAAGAATAAAATAACTTCATAAATACACGGGATAACAAAAAAAGAATCAAATTGATAAAAGAATCAAGAACAAAAGAACGAGTTCATTGGAAATTTTTTTTTTATCCCTTGTAACAGTTGACCAGTCAACTTGACTAAGTGACTGAGTTTATAAAAATTATAATAAATAATTTAATTCATAAATTTTACTAATAAGTTGATAATATCATATGATACCATATATATTAACATTTAAAAGGTTTAATACACCACAAACGTGAATAATTTAACATGATAAATTACTTAAAATATTTGAAATTTTGATCGGGTACTGTAGCTAATGGAGTAAAAAAAAATGGGACGGAGAGAGTATATGATAAAAAAAATGTGATAGAAGAAAAACAAGTTAAAGCTAAAAAAAAATGTGCAATTGACAAACCAACGAAGTAAACTGACAAAAAAATGGATAATTGATAAAAATATGAATGACATTAGAGCATCTCCATTGCTAAGATGGGAGGGGGAAACTATGGAGGAGGGGGAGAAAAAACAAGCTTTTATGGGGAGGGGGATTAATCTTGAGGGGTTGTTGGGAGGTGGTAATCCACCGCCTAGATGTGTGGGGCGGTGGGTGAGTGGACCGCCCCACACATCTCCTCTTTTGGGGCTGGGACGCGCCCAGCCCCTGTTTTTCTTTTTTTTTTTTTATTTTTATTTTTTTTTTCTGTAATTGGGCTGGGCGATGCTAGCCCCATTTTCTTCTTTTAATTTTTTTTTTTGTTTGTTGTAATTGGGCTGGGCGATGCCCAGCCTCATTTCTTTTTTCTTTTTTTTTTTTGTTTTTGTTTTTGTTTTTTAATGTAAATATTTAAAACTGTATTATTTTAATATTTTAACATTAATTTATTTTTATTGCTTATGCATTTTGTACTTTTATAACTTGTAATATTATAATTTTATGTACAAGTTTATAAATTGTTATATTATTTAGCTCTATTATTATTAATTTTATTAAGTGAGTGTGGAAAAATATGAGAATTAGAATTTTGAGGAATAAATAAAGTTACATTGAAATTAAATACGATTTCTAGATTAAAAATAGAATACTGGTTACATAATTTAAATACGATAAATTAAATTAGAAATGACATAACCCTATCAAATATATATTGGAAATATTACACATGACCACCATTTGGACCGTGTGTTAACCACGCATGTTCGACTAAGTCGGCTTGAAGTTGGCTATTAACTTCTACTGATCGTATCTGGTGACACCGAAACATATATTCTTCTAGGGATATGAGACTTGTTCTTGGATTCAAATCCAAAGTAGTGCCTCTTTCTTGATGATAAATGGTGGCTCGGGCCTTACGAGATATTGTGGGATCACTATCATCATCGTCTGAGTCATCATCGTGGCCCTATTAATTATTGTAATGTTATTGTATTGTTATTATTAAATATTTTTTTATTATTAATGTCAATGCTAAAATAGTTATTATTAATGACAATGTTGAATTACTTATTATTAATTTCAATATTTAAGTTACTATTAACTTTATTATTATTATTATTATTATTATTATTATTATTAAATGAATGAGAATTGGAATTAAATAGAATGTGAAGATTGGAAAAATTAAGTGAGAGTGGGGAAGTTTGAGAATTGAAATTAAATAGAATGTGAAGACTGAGTCACTGAAGATGACTGTAAAAAGAGGAATCTGAAGGGGAAGGGGAATCTGAGGGGAATGGGAGTCTGAGGGGAATGGGAGTCCATACCCATTGGAGATGGCCTTAGGTCAACATGGGATTATAAGGGGAAAAAATAAAAAAGGGATCAAATCTATTAATATAGGAGTATTTTTGCATTTCAATATTTGCGAGCCAAATATATAATATATTTGAGATATGTTAATTTCTTCCTGCAGTGACACGATGAGTAGAATTCATTATTTCACCTCTCAAAGTTTTCTGCAATTATTTGTATACACACTTGCTATACTTGAGGACTTTTAGGAGCAAATTAGCGATATTTTCGTATTAATTACAAGATTTATATTTTATAGTATTCGATAGACGCAAATATGCTGACAAATTGTATTGGTCCTTTCTAATATTGAATAGTACACGTTCATGATCAGAAAAATATTCTAGTCTTGAACCAGAAACGGTTCCATGTGGGTGTGAGAAGAGTGAAACCCGGACTCAGACCTAGTGGATCGGATCTGACTCGAACACGTTTGGACCACTTTTTTTCTTCTTTTGGTTTGTTTCAAAAATTAAATCCTATTTGTATAACTAGCTCAAAATTAGTTGGTAGAATTTATTCAATAATTGTATGTCATTAATGAGTGAGTCGATAATTATTAATAGTAACACATAAGAATTTTATGCAATATATATAACATATACATATTTTACATAACACAAGATTGCATAGTGAAGGGAAAGAATGTACGTTGAAATGTATTCAATATAATTCTATTTGCGTAAAAGCATATTACTCATGTTTCTACAAAAAAGTTGGTAAAATACAAAGTAAGACATCAGATGTGATTTTCTTCGGGCAGACATTAAATGTGATTTTCATAGGGCAGACATTAAACCATAACTTAATTTGAGCAAATATACAATTGTAACTTTGATGAGGTAACATGAGGTATCCTTATAATATAACTTTAGCTGAGCGGATGTCTTTGTTATATTTGAAATAAGAAGATAAGTTCATGTGATTAGGGTAACATCCATGGATGACTATTAAATTTCCCTATTTTAAAACCTCCTCGCTTCTTAACTATACTCTTGGATGAAAAGCCTACTATATAAATGATCCCTTAATCTTACTTTCTCTCCGCGGTTTTCTTTTTGTAATAGTTAAAGGGAAAGTTTTAGTACTCCTATTACTTTGGGTTCGGCTAAAATGAGATTTTGAGGAATAGAGAGCACATGAGATATCATTTATCTTGGTGACACGTGTCTCCATAAAATTTAAGTTAAAATAATTTATTTTCTTCAAGACATATTTACCCTTTTAATGAGTGAAATTCAACAACATCCCTTGGGGCTTGCCTAACTTAAAAAAATTGTGTTATTTTTATTAGCAGAAAAAACCTTGTACTTATTATTATTACAAAAAAATATCCCTCTCAATTTGAAATGAAAGAACCTTTAAAACATTGCAATAACCCCTATGTTTTTTTTTTAAAAAAAGATTGAAAAATATTTATGATTTATGAAATTCACCTTAAAAAATTGACAAAAAATCTTGTCCCTCAAAGTTACATATTGTGGCACTTTACCACCCATATGTACAAATTAAGCCTTTACCGCCTCAAATAATTCTATTTAATTTTTGTTCGACGAATAATATACATGTGCCTCTCACATGAATTTCAAAGTTAGTCACAACACTTTTTACAAGTCAAACTAATTCACTCATGTAAAGATCTGTTTTCAGGTGGGGAAGGGTTGGGCGGAGGTTGTGGTGACGGAGGTGAAGAGAGAGGAATTAGGGGCGGCAATAATTGCAATTACTCCCTCCCAATTTTTACCTTTTTAGTTATTTTTGGCCTAATTGCATATATCCCCTGAAGAGAAAAAAAAAGGGTGACTTAAATGACACGTGATTGACACGTGACATTTTTCATCTAAAAACTAATGGTCGAATGAAATGTAAAAAAAGTTGTCCAACTTTTGTATGAAATGTGTCTTTTTGAAAAGTTTGGTATGAAGTGTATAAGATATGCAAAATATTGGTATGAAAAGTGTAATTGGCTCAATTTTTTTTTTTGTTAAAGAGATCTTAAATTAATTAGAGATTAGAGTGATTTTTTAATATACTAAAGGGTTAGTATGCAATTTAATATATGTTTATTTTTTCTAAATGTCCAATGCCACATCATCATTGGACATTTTGACCATAAATTGTGGTTCATATTTATTGTTGACTTTTTTTAGTGGTTGAAATGAAATATCTCATTTACACGTATGTTGCATAAAATTTTATTTTAGAAAGACCTTATTATTTTACTGGATAAATACCACTTTTGGTCCCTCTTATCATTAACTTTTTACAGAGTGGTCCCTTTTATGTTTTTTTCTCACTCTAGTCCCTACTATGAATTATTTGTTTCACTTTAGTCCCTACTATGAATTATGTGTTTCACTTTAGTCCTTATCAGGTGGTTCCGATAACACGTGACATGCATATAAATATTTTTTAGGGCATTTTCGTCAGTTCACTATTGAGACTATTTGAGATATTGTTTAATTGGTGAGCAATTTTGGTGTTTGAAAAAATTTTTAGGAAAAAACTTTAGTTTGGAACGAAATGTACGATTGGAATGAAAGCCTATTTTGGAAATTTAGTTTTTTTTTTTTAAATAATTAGAAAGACGAAAATATCCATGTTAGTTTACTTGAAATAACAAAATTACCCTCATGAGCATATCACATGTTATCGGAATCGTCTTGGACCACTTGAAAAGGACTAAAGTGAAACAAATAATTCATAGTAGGAACTAAAGTGAGAAAAAAAAACATAAGAGGGACCACTCTGTAAAAAGTTAATGATAACAGGGACCAAAAGTGGTGTTTACCCTATTTTACTCCTATAAGTTTTAGTATTTTCATAATGCGCTACTAGTAGTTGTAACACGTTGCAGGTGTGCCATAATTTTTTTTTAATAAAAATAAAATTTCATTTCAATCTAACATGGAAAAATTATGTCAGCCTACAATTAAGGTGTGTCATAATGCTAAGGAAGTATGAATTTGTCATAATAGTTGGCATATGGTTCTACACTTATTGCATGAAAAGTTCATGGAGAAGACATTTCTATTTTTGTTTCAATAATGGCTACTAAAAAAAGCAAGAAACAAAAATATTGTCCTAAATCACGATTAGGAAGAGTTGATTTTTTTTATTTAGTATTTATTCCCAAATCGCAATTTGGAAAACCATGCAAAAGAAATTTAATTTTTGCCCCAAAATATTTGCTTAAGAGCCCATCAAAAGGCCAATCAGATTTTACATGAGTCATGTGTCGCTCACAAATCAATTTTTTTTCCCTTTTTCTATAAATTATGTTAAAAAATCTTCAATTAAAATTCATCAGTTCGTAAAAGTGAAACTTACTCTCCCAATTGGGCCGAAAAATTCTCAATTTTACTTCAATTTAATGGCTTATAGGGTAAGATTGATAACCTGACTAATTAATTATAAGACAAACTTGTCAACAATATTAATTTAATTCATTTGTTCTTTTAGACATTTCATATCAATTGAACTGAAATCAATAAATTAAAAATTAAAATGTGTTAGATTGATTTTTCAAAGTAGTTTTCTAGTTAATTAGAAAATTAGTATTATGATTATTTTTCACATTTTATTCTTTTCATAATATCAATAATAAAAAATAAATATATTATGTGTATTGGTTATTATAATTGGTAATTTGATATACCTTATATAAAATTTAAACAAATTATACTAAATGGTTTGCAAAACTTTTAATTAAGCGAGTCAAGTAGAATTATTATAAATTTTATTTTGAACTTGAGATTGCATTGAGGAAGAATTATTGGTTTCGTTGTTAGGAGAGATCATACGAATAGGAATACGCCAACAGGAGCCCAACTCACATCGATAGGTGTCTGCTACTGGTACTACGATTGCTACTTTTTCGAATTCCCTTGCAAAGAAGCCTTTCGTCGCGTAATGTGCCCCCTTTCAATCCGTACCCGTTCCAGCTCTGTCTACGCTTCTTGGACTAGACTAGCTAGGGGAAATGGCAGTTGAATGTCCGAAAGAAGCCCTTCTAAGATTCGTTTACAGACGATTCAATAGCAACCCCTTCTTTTCTTGCAGCAAGAGGGTATTCGAGAACGAGCTTCTCTAGAGATGAATGTGCAGCTTTTTCAATAGCAGCTTCTACGATCACAGTAAGAGCCTCTATGCCAACATCGACAACTCTCATAGAAGATAGGCAACCAACGGTTACTTGAACAGTTAGCCAAAGAAGAAGACCGCTTAAGAAAGCAACGAATATTCCAACAACAATGGGTATTGCAACAACAGGATTCTAAATTACAGATTTACTCCTCCCGCCTGGACTGCTAAACTTGATTCTTTAATTGTTGATGGTAGATGGGTGATCCCTAGTCTTCACTCTTCTATTCTGATGCAGTTACAGAATTTCATTTTATCAGTCCCAATTCATGATGGCCTTGATAAAATCCTTTGGGATTCAACTGAGTTTTCTTTTAAGAAAAGCTTTTTGAACTGTGCTCTTTTGCTCGAGCTATGGTAACAAAGTGAATTGGTTTAACTTATGCTGGAATGGATCCAGGCCTAGAGTTGCTCTCACTTGCTGTTTCATGACAGATTACCTTCTATGGTTAATCTCAGAAGAAGAGGCATTTCTATGGCTCATGTGTGTAGTCTATGTTATGCTGCAGCTGATACAAGAGATCATCTCTTTGTCACCTGCAACTTTGCTCGACAAAAAGAGACTTTTTCCAAAAGCCACCGATCTCAATATCGTATTCGTCTGGAATAAAAAAAGAAATTGCGTTTTCATTATGGTCTTACAGAACAAAATGAATTAAATACGTTCGTATTGCCGGAAAAGCCAAACGGCGATCACTCCTATGATCTTGCCCTTATCAAGCATCCCGGAACGACAATTCACATCCGAGGAACTTATAGTGCTAGATGGGACTTTTTCTCTTTCATGCCTGGGATTGGCGATGTGCCCAGGATCACGAATACCTCATCCCTGAGAGCCTTTTTTCTAGCTCGCCTGTGCTCTTGGCTTGATCTTCTACCATGATTTAGTCGAAAAATGAAGTCAAATTCAGTTTAAATAGCTTAATAAATACATATGACATACAAAATTACACACAAAACAAAAGGGCAAGCACATTCTCTGTAATAAATCAATTTGTCCCTTTTACCCAAAAAGAACAATTAAAGGTTGTGTGATTATAGATGACGTAACTCAGAAATATATGGCCTTTTGCATTGAGCCATCCATTTTAATACTAATTCCAAAGTTTCAATATTATTCAAATGAACCAATTTGTTTGAAATTGTGCAAAAATATATGGTCGGACCACATATCACATGTCTACGATTCTTCAAATTATATTTTAAAATGCCAGACAGTCACATATTTTACAAACTTTTGACTAACACTTACCTAAAACCTAATGCTCATCATCCAAATTAATTTATATAATTACATGTTCTTTAAGCTAACTCTTATTAACATAATTTTTTCAATTAAATTACATGATAATTTAACTCAACTTTACATTAGAAAAAACCAAATAATTAACATATGGATCGTGATCAGGGCCGGCCCTAGCTTTTCGGGGGCCCTAGGCGAAATTATAAAATGAGGCCCTCAAGCAAATATATACTTAAAATTTTTTTTTTACCCCTATCGAACAACAAACAAAGGTATGCGCTTCTATATCATATCTGAAAATTATTGTGACATGATTCCTTGTTAATTATGTGATATGATTTAATTTTGATTAATGTCCCGAGACATTTTTAATTTTCTGCGGATTATTTATTATGTTTCATGAAATGAAACTTGTATCATTAGAAAGCTCTAGTCAAGAGATTTTCAGTCATATAAAGAACACAAAAGTTGACCCCCAAAAATTGACAGAGAAAGGAAATGTGAAAAAAGTCATTCAATTTTGGTATTAAATATGTATTATTTGATGGTTTGATACCAAATATCTAAAGTATGTAAAAATTTAGTATGAAAAATGCAATTTCCTCGTTTTAGTTTTCATAAACTTCTTTACCATAGATAATTGTTAGATTATATTGTAAAAAATATCTTATAATGAAATTATCAAAAAAAAAATTGTCTTATAATTAATGAATTCACATTCGTAGCATATTACTCTTAGTTTGAATAATTAATTTTTATCATGAATTGATAATCATATATGTACGAAAGAACATACATTTCTTCATAATTAGTTACATATTAAATTTATAAAATTTGGGGCCCTTTAGTAAGGGGGCCCTAGGCATAGGCCTAACTTGCCTTATGCTTGAGCCGGGCCTGATCGTGATGCATATATTTTTCTCAATTATTTAAAAAACATCCAACCAGTCCAAATCATTTAAAACGAGTCGTAGTATATCCCAAGGGGGACCTCAAATTTGAAATGCATGTGTACTTCACAAATAAGTAGATAAAATTCCATCCTGCTGATCCATCTTTACATGGACGGTACCGTTAATTTATCAAAATAAATATATAAATAAATTGAAAAATAGAATATCAACGTGGAACAAATTAAGGTGCTAACAAAACTATTCTTTGGCGTCCGGCCGACTTTAATATATATGCACAAAATAATGAAGCTGTTTATACTATTTTCAGGGACGGACCCAGAAATTTTAGTCGCGGGGGATGAGATTAAAATGGAAAGTATATAATTAAATTATTTAAAAATTATGATTATCAAAATTTATTTTTAATATGCCGATAAGTCTTATAGTACTTGATATTGATAATATATCTAATCAAATAAGATAATTATATAATATGCAAAAACAATCAGTTCTAATAATTTTAGTGATGAAAAATCAAAAACTTTATAAATAAATTTAAATATTCATAAAAAATTTTAAAAAGTAATTTAAATATTCATAAAAGTTTTTTAAAAAGTACCTTTTGATAATGACGTTGAGTGATTCAGCCGCTTTGTGAAGAAAATCCCTTTTTTTTTTTATATAACTTGGTGAAGAAAAGTTGAAGAAAAGTTAATTTGAGAAGAAATTGGAATTCAAAATTCAAAGTTGTTTTGTTTTTCCTTATTAAAAGAGAATTATATTAAGTGTTAAAAAATATTTTCCTTATCAAATTCCACTTAAACTAGACAACTCTATTAGTGGGACTCCATTATCTAAGATCTAACCACATATTTAATTAAAATAGACAAAGATTTTTGATTCATAAGATTCTTTCCTTCAGGAATTTAAAGGTGCCAACAAGAATACATAAAGTACTACTATAATAATAATAATAGATATGCACTGCTACTATTTTTTTTTTGCTGGGGGTGCGGGCGCCCCCACCCGCACCCCCTTTAGGTCCGCCCCTGACTATTTTTACTAATACTAAAAATACAATCGGTCCATGGCTACCCAAATTCGTGCACCACAGAAGTTTAACACTGTCACAAGTGAAAAATGGTCTATATTCATTTTACCATCTTTTTTTACTATTTTGATATTACAATTTTTTTTTAAGCAATAGATCCATGGACGAATCCAGCCACATTTTTTGTGAATTTATTTTAGTTCAAATATTATATTTATTGATTTATTATAAATACTTCATTCCTCAAAAAATTATATATGCTGCATTGAGCAATGACTCAACACAAGTTTCAAAAGACAAGTTTCAAAAGTATTCGTTCATCAAATTTATCGGCCCAACAAAATTTTAATAATGAATAGATTTATTCTTCGTAACTTTCCAAGTTAAGTTACTTGAGGGCTTCTAGGAGCAGTTCAAGTTGTGAAAAACTCCAGCAGTTTTTCCACAAAATGAACTGCTGGAATAAAATATTATTATTTTTGTGACCTGCTTACCCGGTCTCATTTAGCAGGTCACATTTCGTCCTTTTACGTATTTGCCCCTGCATATTAATAATATTTAATAAAAACATAAAATTCCTAATATATATTAAAAACATAAATTTTACTTATTTTATATACAAATTTATTTAACTAATTTGATTTTATAAATAATATTAACAATCAAATAATACTTTAAAATTAAAAAAAAAATTCAAATCAAAATTTATATAATGTATTAATTTATTTAATATTATTAAAACAATAAAGTTAAATATTATTAATATAATAAATAATTACACCACCCCAACCCCCACCCACCCCACCCCACCCCACCCCACTCCACCCTGTAAACCCTCACCTCAACCCCATATCCCAGGCGATATGTTGGTGGCGACGGAACGGTTGGGTTGGGGGGGGGGGGGGAGGGAGGGTTTGGGGGTTGGGAAGACGATCCCAGGCCTAGGCCGCCGGCCTGGGAAGACGATGGCCTCGCCGCCGGCCTGGGAAGACGATCTCAGGCCGGCGGCCGGTATGAGTGGGAGAAGGAAGGGCGGGTGGGTGGGTTTTGGGTGGGGTTGGGGGTGGAAGGGGTGGGTTTTATATATATTTTTTTAGTTTTCTCCATAATTAATTGGACAGGGTATAAAAGTAATTTCGGTTTTGCCTATACTGTATTTTTGCTTCCAGTAATAGGTCACGGTTTTGTCACATGGCGCCCATTGAGTGGTGAACCGTGGACAGTTCTGCCAAAGCTGAATTGCATTTAGCAAGCCCAAAATTACTTATTACACCAACTTAATTATTTGACAAGAGAAATATAAGTATGAAACACTTTATATAGAAGGGACTTAAGTATAAATTAAGTTTTTGACAAAAGAAATATAAGTGTAAAACACTTTATACTTGGGGACCGTAAATGTGATTTAGCCTTCAATTTGATAATAGTTATAAAAATATATTTAAGAAGAAAAAACATCTTTATAAAACGTTTCACAAAATAAATAGTACACTTTCCCGTAATAAGGACAAAAGTACTGCTTAGCAACGGTGGATGGAGAGCTCCCTGAATTATTTGTTTAGTTTCAAAAAAATTGAGAAATCATTGTGGTCAATTGTTATTCTAAATACATAGATATTTTGGTACTATTTTTGTGGGGTTATAATTACTCCTTATATCCCCTTCAGAAAGAACGTTATCATATTATTTAGTACTATTTTTCAATGTTAACATTGAAAAATAAGTCCTTTGAGTTAATTAACAATATATTCTATTCCAATCCTATTTTTTTTTTTTTTTTTGGTACAAATTCCAATCCTATTATTTGTTGAGTATTACTGATTATCAATTATTTAAATAAGATGGAACTACAACAAAAATTAAAGATGGAACTACAACAAAAATTGTTTTTAATGGCATCAAGTCGGATGACATTTTAAAAATTTAAAAAGATGTGATAATACTTTTTGCATAAGTTGAGATAACACTCTTTTGCAGAAAAAGATGCTTCGGCCCACAAATTATTAACTAATTACTATTAGTTAGTGTGAGTTTTCTTCCAATTTTATAATTAGTTATTATTTGTACTAGATGAAATTGAATTGTCTATGATATAATTATAATGCTGATTTGATATGAAGATAATGTATCGATGTATTTACAATAAAAAAAAAAACAACTTATATACTTTCTTTCAACTTATAAGGGATGATTGCATGGAATTAACTCCCCATTTCCCCCCTAATTGGCATTCGTCACCTCTCTAATACTACTTATAATAAATTATTTTTAAGATTCTAATTAATATTTATATTGTCACGAGGCTTTAGGCAAGTGGTTAAGGATGAGGCTCTATGATTTATTCATGGGTTCAGCTAAAAAAATGTGGGTATTTTCTTTAGTTTCATACTAGTCATAATACTAGTAATTAGTTTACTTTGATATCACTGTAAAATTTCGATTCCATATAGTGTTTGATGTACAAAAAATAAAAAATTATTTTAAAGTATAAGCAATTGCACGCAGTCACACACACCTATCACACATTCTTAACTAATTAGTCCATATAATTTTGATGGACGAGAATAAAATATAAAAACTTGAAGATATTTTTGTACCACGCACAACATTAAAATGTAATGAATTATTAGAGAAAAACAAATAAAGAATAGTGACATTTTAAACACGTTCAGATGGAGTGACATTCAATCGTATCATTTCATTGCCTATAAATATGTAGTGATTTTATTTGGGCAACTCACCTCATCACCAGTTCTAGCTTTACTTTCAATTTCAATTTTTCAGAAAAGAAAAAAAAAAAGAAATTTTAATCAATGGCCAGTATAATAATAAACAACGTGACCAATGACTACAACGATATTAGCCGCCACGATTTTCCTGCCGATTTTGTTTGGGGTGGCGCTACGTCGGCTTATCAGGTGGCTGCATTAATTCAATCCCATGTCAAAATATTAACTACAATTGCATATATAATATAATACTTCACTTAAAGCTATTTTTACTAATAATTATTAATTGATTTTGTTTCCATTAAATTAAATATTTTAATTAGGTGGAAGGTGCTTATGCTGAAGCTGGTAAAAGTTTATGCAATTGGGATGCTATGACCCTCAGGAACCCTGGTCTCTCTCTTTCTCTTTATTCATGCATGAATTATATAATATTCATATATATAATTAATTCTAAACGTACGTACGTGTATATTGAAATAACAGATTTAGTTGAAGATGGTAGCAACGGGTGTGAAGCTATTGATCAGTTCAATAAGTACAAGGTAATCAATTGATCTGTTCATACGGATCAGTGTATGTATAACCAAACTACACAAACTGACACATATTAAATTTGAACCCATATTTTTGGACACAATAAATAAAAAAGATAAAATTTAATATCTAGAACGAATAACTGTTGATTTAGATAATAATCGAAATTGTTTTTACAGTCTAATAGGACTGGGACCTTTTCCCCCCCCTGAGAATGAAACAGTAGTACTTATAGTACCACACTTTATAAAATTGCATTAATTTTTAAGTGAGCTTTTTAAAATATTTATTTTCTTTCAATTGAGACACCTTAATTATAGACTTAAAAGCTAAACATAGAGTATTTTACAAGATCAAAAGTGAAATCATTTAAAAAAATATCTGAGAAAAAAAATGCAGTTAATTTTGTAAAGCGTATAACTAACGAAAGTGCAAAACATTGAGACAAAAAGTACAATATTATAGGCATATATAGGAAGACCAAAATCGCCAGAATTCTTTCTCACGGAACTAAAATTAAGTATAATAATTTATGACTATATAAAATCTCATGGAACTAAAATTAAGCATCCACCAACTCAATTTTTTTATTTTTTGGAGTATTTTTAACCATCTCTATGAATTTCGGAGCATTCATGTTTTAGGCTACTTCTTCCAATTAATATGTAAATGAATGCAGGACGATATCATGATGATTAAGAAATTAGGAGTGGAGGCCTACAGATTCTCGATTAATTGGGCTAGAGTGTTGCCAGGTTTGATACTTATATTTTATTATTTCGTTTTTGAGATACGTTTCAATTAGTCTCATATTAGAAACTTTTTGAAATTTTTTCATAAATTTATTTAAAAAGTAGAAAGTTTTCTATATTTTCATTTAGGATGGTTTAAAACAGAATTTTTTTTTGAGATCCGTAGATATTATTAAGCATTTCTTTTATCTTGTTAAAACTATATATTCAAATTTGAATTTTAGGTGGAAGATTGAGCGCTGGCGTAAGCAGCAAAGGAATCAAGTACTACAATGACCTCATAGACTTCTGTCTCTCTCAAGGTCAAAATTTAAAACAATTAATTTAATTTATAAAAAAAATTCATTTTAAGAAAGCTTATTTCACTAGCTATGAAAGTTAAATTCAAAGTTGATATACAATTATTTTTTCTGAGCAGGAATTGAGCCCTATGTTACAATTTGGCACTTTGATATTCCTCAATGTTTGGAAGATGAATATGGTGGCTTCCTGAGCGAAAAAATTGTGTAAGTAACTCAATTTCAATTACCTGCATATTAATTGTTAGTCTTATATATGTATACAAAGTAATTAAATTTGCAACTAAAATGAATGATGATGTATTAATTTTAATAGGCAAGATTTTGCTGAGTATGCGGAAGTTTGCTTCTTTGAATTTGGTGATCGAGTGAAACACTGGGCTACAATGAACGAGATGGTGAGCACTACAAAAAAATTAAATTTTAGTGACAAAATAGTAAATAACAAAGTGACAAGAATTTATATATTGTCGCTAAAGTAATGTATATAGACACACTAGTGACAAGAAATGTGAAAAAGTTGTCACTATTGACTTTTAGTGATACCTCAAAAGTGATAACTAAAAAGTTATCACTAAATCATAGTAACAATATTTATTGTCACTAAGTTGTCACTGAAAGGGTGTCACTAATTGTCAATAGTGACAACTTAAGTTTCATAAACTTGTCACTAATAGCCATTAGTGACAACTTAAAAATATATTTTGTCACTATTGCACTTGTCACTATTATTATTGTGACAAAACTAATATTTTTATCACTAAATGTATGTAAAAAGTGACAATTTCAACAATGTCACTAGATATTTTGTCACTAAAATCTATTTTTCTTGTAGTGGAGTCAAGCGGTTAACGCATATGCATCAGGATACTTCCCCCCGAATCACGGTGTGACACCAACTGTAGGACGGTCTTTGGAGACCAACGCAGTAGGTTATAGAACTTACCGTAGAAGAGGCGATGAACTAGCACGTATAGAAACCTTTTCTGTCGGCGATGCTGGCACTGAGCCATATATTTGTGCACACAATATGCTTATTGCTCACGCCACAGCTGTCGACGTCTATAGAAAACGATACCAGGTCCGATCCGTTTAATTATATATATATATATATATATATATATATATATATATATATATATATATATATATATATATATTGACATGAGCTTAATTAATTAATTAATTATTACAATATATTTTATAGGCTGTTCAAGGAGGCAAGATAGGTGTTGTGAATTGTTCCGCCTGGTTTGAACCTCTCAACGACACTGAAGAAGATAAGGCAGCCGCAGCAAGAGCTGTTGATTTTATGTGGGGATGGTATGTATATATTATTCATTTATGCTAGCTAAATTACATATATATATATATATATATATATATATATATATATATATATATATATATATATATATATATATATATATATATATATATATATATATATATATATATATATAGATAGATAGATCAATAATTGTTGAATTTAATGCATATTGTTAATGTATGCATGTTTAGGTTTATCTCACCTATAATTCATGGAGATTATCCACTAACAATGAGACAGAGAGTAGGAAAACGGCTACCAAAATTTACAAACGAACAGACAAAGTTGCTCATTGGATCCTATGACTTTATTGGAATGAATTATTACACCACCAACTATGCTACAAATGAACCTACCCTTCCTAATGACAGGCCCACTTATTTTACCGATCGACAAGTTCGATTAGTTAGTAAGTATAAAGATATACATACATTTTTAATTGAATTATATATATATATTATGCATTAGAGTAGCGTCCACTTTATTGATTATTTGATCAAATTTTTTCAATTTGATTTTAGCTAAGAAGAATGGGATCCCAATTGGTCCAAGCGTAAGATTCCTTTAACTTATTAATTAATTTACATTTTATAAAATAATTATTTTCACAGTTTCTTAGTTAAAAAGATTTATTCCTAGCTAAAATAAATTAATACTGTATTTATCATTGTTGTTGCTCGATCTTTCACATCAGCCCGGTTCAGAGTGGTTATTTATTGTTCCACGTGGAATACGTAGTCTACTGAAACACACAAAGGAAGACTATAACAACCCGCCCATTTACATTACAGAGAATGGTAATTAATTAATTAATTAATGACATTTCTTAAATAATAGATACATACATGTGGATTTTATATAATGTTTATGTTCTTAATTATTAATTTTTACCTATTCATTAATTTTTCATATATGAAGGTTTGAGTATAATAAACAATAAGAGCTTGCCAGTCACTCAGGCTCTTAAAGATGAAGAAAGGATTGGCTACTTTCACGATCATCTCATCGAAGTGAATAGAGCTCGTCTCGAGTAAATAAATATTATATATATTGTTCTTTTCTTTTTTTTACCTTAACTACTAATTAATTTGGATTTAACGTTTAACTATATAACTCGATCTGTATATATGGTTTTTTTTTTTTTTATAGAGATGGTGTGGATGTGAGGGGTTACTTTTTGTGGTCCCTTTTTGACAATTTTGAGTGGACTGAAGGATACACTGTTCGATTTGGTATAATTTATGTGGACTACGTGAACCACATGACCAGATACCCTAAGAACTCGGCAATTTGGTGGATGAATTTTCTCAACAAAAATATACCTGAAAAACTGAAAAGACAAATTCAAGCTGCAAGTCAACAAGAACAAGAAACAACCCCGACCAAAAATCTAAAGCGTGGTCGACTCTACTAGTACGCTTAATGGATCCGTTTCTATCTAATTGTCAATCGTCGTTTGTATGAATAAATGGCATGCATTGTTGTTAATTAATAATTGTATGCTATGTATTAGAATAAGTGCTTGATGCACCTGTTGTTGCACTTTTTTTTGTTAAATTGTGTATTGAATGTATTAAGCTTTGACTCTGTTTATTAAACTGAAGATGGGTGTTTTTGTATTACTTGTGGTGTATAATTGTTATTCGAGTTGGTCATAAGAATTTATTTCTTTGTTTGAAGACTAATATATCCCTGTTTAATTAATATTGTAATATTTAATTTTATGATAAAAAAAGTAAAAGAAAAGAATCCTAAAAGTATAATTAGACAAAAAGTCTCTTCTACATCAACCTTATAATTATCTTTTGAAGTTTTACAACTCATTAAAATATTAATGGTTAATAATAATAATAATTAAAAAACTATTACTTATAATTGGCTTAATCCATAAAAAAATTCAAAACAAAGAAATTGTTGAACTCGGTAAAAACAGAAAAAATTTGATTAAAAATTACATGATAAAAATGATAAAAGTCAATGGAAATTTGGGTTAAATAGAAAAAAAGTGAGTTAAAGAAAAAAATGGTGCAATTAATAAAAAACAAGGTAGACTGGCAAAAAATAGGTAAAATCTGTAAAAAAAAGAAATGAATAACTTCGGAAATACACGGGATAACAAAAAATGAATCAAATCGATAAAAGAATCAAGAACAAAAAAATGAGTTCATTGGAATTTTTTTTTATCCCTTGATACAGTTGACCAGTCAACTTGACTAAGTGACTAAGTTTATAAGAAATATAATAAATAATTTAATTAATAAATTTTACTAATAAGTTGATAATATCATATGATACCATATATATTAATATTCAAAAGTTTTAATACACCGCAAATGTGAATAATTTAACATGATAAATTACTTAAAACATTTGAATGTTTGATCGAGTATTGTAGCTAATGGAGTAAAAAAAATGGAATGGAGGGAGTATATGATAAAAAAAAAATGGGAATAGAAGAAAAACAAGTTAAATCCCAAAGAAAACTGTGCAATTGACAAACCAATGGAGTAAACTAACAAAAAAATGGATAATTGATAAAAATATTAAATGATATAAGCTAAACATGGGATAACATGGGAAAAAAAATTAAGAAAAAGGGATCAAATCTACAAAAAAACAAGAACATAAAAATGAGTTAGATTGGCCAAAAATGCTTGGTGAAATATGTGAGAAAATAGGTTAAATCAAGATCAAGGGAGAAAAAATTCGATGTTGTCCATTCGTTCAAATTATAGTTTTAAAATAGTATATATCATGTATTTTTACATTATAAATACTTAGTAGTTATAGTTCATTTTTTTATTTTTTATTTTCAAGTTTTTGTATTAGGTATTTATGATAACAACTTTAAATTATTTGCATCAAAATAGTAATAATTAAAGTGATTTAGTCAAAAAATGTTATTAACACCATAATATTATGAAAAATTAATATATAATTCAACTAACTAAGGAAAATAGTTCATCACGTGTGACGCGCGTGCACTTTCCTAGTTAGTCAAAATATAGGAGTATTTTTGCATTTCAATATTTGCGAGCCAAATATATTTGAGATATGTTAATTTCTCCTTGGAGTGACACAATGAGTAGAATTCATTATTTTTCCTCTCAAAGTTTTCTGCAATTATTTGTATATACACTTGCTATACTTGAGGACTTTTAGGAGCAAATTAGCGATATTTTTCGTATTAATTATAAGATTTATATTTTTCTAGTATTTGATAGGCGCAAATATGCTGACAAATCGTATTGGTCCTTTCTAATATTGAATAGTACCATTTATGATCAGAAAAATATTCTAGACTTGAACCAGAAACGGTTCATGTGGGTATGAGAAGAGTGAAACCCGGACTCGGACCTAGTGGACCGGATCTGACTCGAACACGTTTGGACCACTTCTTTTCTTCTTTTGGTTTGTTATAAAATTAAATCCTATTCGTAGAACTAGCTCAAATTTAGTTGGGTAGAATTCATTCAATAATTTTAAGTCATGAATGAGTGAGTCAATAATTATTAATAGTAACACATAAGAAATTTATGCAATATATATAACATATGTATACATATTTTACATAACACAAGATTGCATAATGAAGGGAAATAATGTACGTTGAAATGTATTCAATATAATTCTATTTGCGTAATAGCATATTACTCATGATTTTGCAAAAAAATTGGGTAAACTACAAACTAAGACATCAAATGTGATTTTCTTAGGGCAGACATTAAGTGTGATATATGCATATTAAATACATTAATATGTGTAAAAACATGTAAAACGACAGATAATTAGGGGAGTAATATATGAGTAGTTAGTATTAACATGTATATAGATCAAATTTAAAATAAATTTTCAGGAAACAATCATTTTTAATCGTCATATTCTTAAAGTTACGTCCTAGAATTGGATTTGACATATATAACCATTTTCAAAATTTCTCTCTACTGAAATACAAGCCAAACAAATTTATTTTTCAAAAATAATAGCATGATTATTTTATATGCTAATGTTAGTCAAACTTTTCTAGGACTAATCCAAATACATAATTGCACATCTTTTTGAATATTTTATAGAAAAATTTACATAGATACCCCTGACTATTACCCTAATTATAGGAACTTATCCTTTTGTTTTAAATGTTATAAAGACACCCCCCTCAATCAAAACTATATTACAAGAATATCCCTTCCTAGTACTCCCTCAAAAATTAAAATTGTTTATTTGCCAAAATTAAGTTGTGACTTTTGCGAAAATCCTAAATTTGAAATTCCAAACTCAAACGTCATTTTCCTGCGGCTATTTACCAAAATTAAGTTGGAGCTTTTTTTCCTCTAATCAAGACGAGTTCATATACACCAACTTTATCAAAACGACGAGTTCATATACACCAACTTTATCAAATATCATTGGGTAATTTGAGAGAAATTATTGTTCAAAGTTTAGTTCGCGAAAAACCCTAGATCCAAAATTTTAAACTCGGGTCACAATTTCTCTCAAATTACTCAATAAATTTGACAAAGTTGGTGTCTATGAACCCGTCTTGATGAGAGGAACAAAAACCACAACTTAGTTTGGGCAAATATACAATTGTAATTTTTGATAAGGTAACATGAGGTATCCTTGTAATATAACTTTAGTTGAACGGATGTCTTTGTAATATTTGAAACAAGAAGATAAATTCATGTGATTAGGGTAACATCCATGGATGTGGATGTCTATTAAATTTCCCTATTTTAAAACCTCCTCGCTTCTTAACTATAATCTTGGATGAAAAGCCTACTATATGAATGATTTTTTAATCTTACTTTCTCTCTGCTGTTTTCTTTTTGTAATAGTTAAAGGGAAAGTTTTAGTACAATAAAAAAATTCAGTAATCCGGAAATTTTTTCATCTATTTTGTATCATTTTAGCGGCATGGCTGAGTGGTAAAGCTGGGGACTGCAAATCCTTTTTCCTCAGTTCAAATCCGGGTGTCGCCTGATCAACAAATAAAAAAACTCGAAATCTCTTCTTTTCTTCTGTTCTGCTGATATAACTCGCAGAATGATTTCCCGCGAGAAGCAGAGAAAACAGGCTCTTGATACTTTGTTTAATTCTAAGCACGTGGTATGAAGGTTTTCTAAAAGAAAAGACTGTGAATCCCCGCTCGCATCTAGGTCTAGGAATCAAGGAACTACAAGATACGAAATTGTATTCAATTAATAATTTTTGAAAGGGGTGTAGGTTGCTTTATATACGACGGACTCGCGAGAATCTCTGATTGCTCAGGTATCCAATCAATATTTGATTGGATCTATAATTGACTTTTATATAATAAAGGGGCAAAAAAATGGGCCTTATTGGTTTGGTTTATTCCTACACGCTCCCATTACCTAGGAGTACTAAAACTTTCCCTTTAACTATTACAAAAAGAAAACAGCAGAGAGAAAGTAAGGTTAACGGATCATTCATATAGTAGGCTTTTCATCCAAGATTATAGTTAAGAAGCGAGGATGTTTTAAAATAAGGAAATTTGATAGACATCCATGGATGTTACCCTAATCACATGAACTTATCTTCTTGTTTCAAATATTACAAAGACATCCGTTCAACTAAAGTTATATTACAAGGATACCTCATGTTACCTTATCAAAAATTACAATTGTATATTTGCCCAAATTAAGTTGTGGTTTTTGTTCCTCTCATCAAGACGGGT